>JAGDQP010053686.1:1278-13506 GCA_022664845.1 Lepisma saccharinum
CTTTAACATCGACTTCACTCAAGCTCAATCTAAGGATGGAACTTCAACCTCAACCTCACTATGGAACTTCAATCCCGACCTAACTCAAACTGAAGCTCACGACGGAATTACAACCTCGACCTCACTCCACCACAAAATCAGAGTGGGATTTCAACCCTCGAAGAAATTTCAACCTCGACCTAAACTTTAACGTCAGGATGGAATTTTAAAATCGACCTCACGATGGAACCTGAACATCATAATGGAACTTCGACGGCACTCAGGTGTTGAACCTCGCGAGGTCCAACCTCAAACTCATCTCTCCTAGACCTCTACACGCGAGCTTAAGGTTTTGAGGTAGAGGTTGAAGTCTCATCGTGAGGTTGAGTCACATTGGGGTTCAAGTTCCTCATGAGGTTGAGTCAGGTCGTAGTTCCGTCTGAGTCTGAGGTTGAGTGAGGTCGAGATGCAAGTTTCATTGTAAAGTTGAGGTTTTAGTCAGATCGAGGTTGAATTAGAATTATAGATATATATGGCCTTTAGTAATCTAAGAATCAGACCAGGATATGAGAGGGGAAAGGATGAGGAAAGGTGCTATCCCAGTATTTGCCGGATGTGATAGAAAAGACCCTGGTAAAACCTCAGTCAGGATGGTCGGCCGCTGGGATCGAACTCACAACCTAACGAATGCTACGCCAACGCTCTACCACTGAGCTACTACAGCTCAGTAGATTGAGGTTGATGTTATGTTATGTGAGGTCGAGGTTGTTACGTTGTGGTTGGGTGAGCTCAAACACGAAGTCCCATCGCGAGGTCGGAGTTGAATTTTCCACGTAAAGTTAAGGTTGAGTGAGAGCAAGGACGATATTCAGTACTAATGATGGTGAGGATCTAAGGATGATATGGAAATTGAAATAAGACCTCATGAGGACCACCCTCATGATGTTGAGCTAAGAAAGTCCCTGAAATACAAAGTGCTGAACATAGGCAACAAACACAAACGAAATTTTCGCTTACTCAGGTCTGGAGAGAAAATGAATATATTTTCCCCTCCCTCATCCGTACAGACTTCGCTCAAGCAGTGATTGAAAAAACCTACACACAGAGAGAGACACGCCCCTTCCCTTGCTTAAACTTACAGGCAAGTTCAGAAGAGTTGAGCTCTGGGAAAAGGTGGTTGTTGAATTGACAGGCAATATGTTTTCCTCAATTTCTTTTTAACGGACAATGTTTCCAACTGTATAACTTTCTAAGTAATTTTCGTACGTACAGATGACCCTGCTGAATGCAAAAATATACCACCGTATTATATTGGCGTGATGTGATTGTTTTTCACATCATTTTTTTAAGAAAAAAATCTCACCGGTTTTACTTTCTGAACTGCTCTAAGGACTCTCCCCTGTCCCACAGAGGTCAATGGGTGACAAGGAACAAAACTTTACAACTATCTATAAACCATGCAACCAGTGCATATTTCTTTTAGAGAAAAACCTGAAAGAATTGAATAGAGTAGAATATAAATTTAGGTGGTGCTGGGCTATGAAGTTATACAGCGAGTTTGTTGAGCAGTACGGGTGGTGGGAGTGGAGAGGCGTCGAGTGGTAATTAACCGTACGTTTTGAATTGAGCTAAGTGTGGTTGTGTGTCTTTGGATCAGCAGGGAATGGAAAACAGCAACTTGTGTGTTTTTACTGTGAAATGTGAATGAGGTGTTGTCACTGTCTTAAGATACAGTTGTACGAGTTATGGTGCGAGTTACGATGTGTGGTTTGGGTACTGAGTATATGAAAAGTAAACAGTTCATTTGTGAGGGCAGGAAATTGTGTTCTGATAGCTATTTTCAAAGGTAACTGTGTATTTAGTACTGTGTTAAGTGACGCAGCTGGAAAGAAGGAAACAAGTGAACCAAGACGTGAAGGGTTGAATGGATATTTTACGGACAAAGCACCTTTGGATCATTTGTTAAGAAAAAAGAGTGGATTACGATGAAAATTGAAAGGAAAAATACATTGAGAGTGCATTTTCAGACGGGCAAAAGACTCCCTTCGAGTCTAATTGCTCATGTCTTTATTCATGACTGTTTTGGGGCTAAAATTGGAACAGATTCTCTCATTCGAAATGGACTGTCTAGGTCGTTTTCCTTTTTTGAAATAAAGTAAAGCTGATTTGTGCACCGCTATGCTACAAATGTGTGGGGGTGTTGTAGACTACAAGGAAGAGTCGGGAACCTTCCGATACAGCTATTAAACACTGATATGAATATATATATATTAAATGTTTGGCGACACAGTTTCAGGCTGTTTCCCCGTTTTGTTACATCCACAACAATACGGAACTGGGCTGGACCGCCACCGTATTTAGCTTTGGCTAATATTCACGATTTCCTCCATAGTTTTGCCAACTATAATACAAAGAAATATGCTATGTTAAGTGTAGATTTTACTGAAACATTTAATACGGTAGAATTAGGTTCATATATTTGGAACAGCTTTTTGCTTTTTATAGATTTCCTCCACTGATAACCAAGATGTTCAGTGCGTTGTATCGAATTCGTAAAATGACTATCAAAAATACATCAACAAATCACGCCTAATTTTGGAATGGCGATGATTTTGCTTTTTGTATCCATTTTGTATTTTTTTAAATTCACAATTATGAAATGAAATTTCGAAAATTAGAGATTTTAGGGACCATCTTCCATTAGATGGTGACTATAAAAATGGATTGTGTTTGTAGTAAAACATGAAATGAAGAAACGTGATTCACATTTGTTAAAAACAAAGGTCCCTGTGTATGTGGGATCAGAAACTTATAATTTATTATTATTATTACCTGTTGTTCGCAGTCGCAGTGTCACTTGACTCGGAAGCCGCCTTCGAGTATCGTGCTATATAGTCTAGTGGATAAAGCACTGAAAATCTAGTCTAATGGTATCGAGTTCGATCCCACCTGAGGCCAACATTTTTTTTTCTCTTTTTAAAAATAAGAAATGACTTTTTTTTCTTCATTTCTACTTTCGAAATAAGCCCTTGCTTTGCTTCTTATCGGTGAAATAGGTTAGTAAAAGCCAGATTATGGATAAATTTCAAGTTTATAGCTTAAACCATTTGGCCTGGACGTTGATATGTCAGTCAGTCACGACTCATGACTTCTGTTTATATATAGATTATTATTGTTGTTGTTATTATTATTATTGACTTTCCAGGATATTATGTCATCAGTTCAAATTACCTTATTCTCAAAATATCACGAGTACTGACGTAACTTTTTTTTAATCTGTAGAACATTGACCGAGCCGCCGTAGTTCACGATATTCACGATATAATCACGATATTTTGGTGATCATCAAAATCTAGAAAAAGTGACAGTAATCCTGTTGCATAAATAGGAGTTTTATTGTAGTTGCATTTTCTATGACGATTTGCTTTCGAAAAATTCTGTGTAATGTAGAATAAACATCCACACTTCCGTGATTAACGCCCTTCTGTAAAGAATATAATGTCTGTGTTACTACATTCCATGTCTGAGCAGAAGTATCTAATTGACGAAAATATTTGGACCGAAGCCTATGTGGAATAGTGGCTATAAAGTGGCGCACCATCATACACTATAATCGATTAGAAGGTGGCAAGTTCAAATCCGGTATCCGATATATGCACAGAATTTCAACAGTAATTGAATAAAAGACAAACCATAACAAAAGCTACATTTTCTACAACCATACGTGATCCAGCTCATTAAAACAATTAATTTATCGCAGTGTGACCGGAGTCGGGAAAAACGTTGGCGAGCGACAACTTCCCGACTACGCGTCGGCATCTTGATGTCGGCCCGACGTTGGGTCTGTTCTATGGTTAATGTCAGGCCCGGAGCCCTTTCCTTCTATACGCACTAGCTATTCAATATCCACAGTTATATGGGCTCCCATTATTGTTGTTTCATTGTCCTCTCTTTCTTTTCTCATTTTTGCTTCTTTCTTTCCCTCTTTTCTTTTCCCTTCTGTAGGTTTTTGACAATAAATCCCAGTTCTATTCCTACTCTGTATGTGTCAGTCCTTCGGCTGTGCCGGGTTCCGGAAATCTTGTTTGTTTCCCATTCTCAAGTGCACGTGGTATTCAATCAGTTTTAAGAGTTTTAATAGCCCTTAGGCATGTGAGTCCCAATGAGATTTGACTCTCTCTACCAAATTGTTTGGAATGTTTCTATCTCTTTTCATTAATAATGTATCAGTTAATTTGTTATTAATAGAGCTCATTCAGTTCTGTGTCTCTAGTCCTATTGTTTCCCAGTATAGTTTTACAGTCAGGGGGACCCTAAGCTGGGTAGTATTTGGAAGGTCCTGGGTTCGTTCTATGCCCTGGTTATTATTATTATTGTTTGGTTTCTATTCTCGTATGGTCGCTTTCGTATTGTTATTTCAGTCTGGTATTGTAGGTCTGTATATTGTTCAGGCAGTGGTTTTGTTGCCATTACTTATATTCTTATAATTTATTAATAGTAGTTGTAATTATTTATGTACTGTTGGTAGTAGTGTTTGGCCCTTTCCGTTTTGGTAATTTGATTTTGGTCAATCGTTCCGTATGTTATGATTGCCTTCCTTGTGGAAGGCAGTCTTGGTGGTCATGTAGCTAGTTGTTGTTGTTGTTGTTATTATTATTATTATTATTATTATTATTATTCTGTAATGTTATTAGTGTTGCCAATGTTGGTGTTATTCTTTTAGAGGGGTTTATGTACCTCCTTAGCCAGTTTGAAGTTTGCCTCCCCAAGAAGAGGGGGATTGCATTTTCTGGTTTGTTATTGTTTGACCCTTCGCTGGGTCCTGAAATTTCAATTTTTGTTGTTAGTATGGAGCTAAGCAACCATGTGTTCTTGACCTTTTTTGTGTGTACCAGCCCAGCATTCGGGCGGTGTTAGCTTTTTGTTTCTTGTTTGTTTAAAAATTCAGTCCTAAGTAGGCTCTGTCATATATTGGAATAATACAATTTAATGCTCAACAATAATATGTGTGTGGTTTATTTTTTAAAAAAGGGGCATATTTTGATGTCGGCCCGACGTTGGGTCGCCCCGACGTCGGTTCCTTGTCGTTTAGAAAAAAACTCGACGGCGGTCCGTTCGTTGGTAGCCGACGTAGGACTGACTTTTTCCGACCAATTGCCGACGTCTCCTGGCTTGCTCGGAAATAGTTTGTTTCAGCCACTTGTAACAATGTTCTCACTAATAGTGTCCAATAATTGTTTTGGTCTCTCCACCTTGCTTTTATTCTCTCTATATTAAGGCTAGAACAATTACTAGACATTTGAGACGATGCCGCCCTAACTTTGAACTCCTGTAGTTCTGAAACTACGCATGCCTCAACATTTCTTCAAACAAACTTTTTCTTGTTGTGATGTAAATAATTACCTTCCGAACTTTGTGTGATTCTATGTTGTCCCTACTAATCAATTTAATTCTTTGACAACAACAATCTGATGTTGCGAAACTGGCCGCGGTGGCTCAGTTGGTAGAGCGCTCATCTGTGGTGCTATGGGCCGTCGGTCACCACTCATGCCACATGGGCTTTGTGGTGGACAAACACCGTGTGCGTGTGTTTTCTCGGGGTGCTCCCGTTTCCTTCCACTTCCTTCATTCCACCAATCATCCCATCATCATCCCAATGGCCTGAGCCATTCTTCCCTAAAGAACAACATAAATTAAAATTCCAAATTATGTTGCGAAACCTGTTTATCTCTAACTATCTAACTCTCTAACAATCAGAAATATTGCTTAAATAGAAGTAGGGGGTATTACTTCGAGTGTGATTTACTAAGGCGAAACCACTTACGTCATTATGTGTCAAGTTATTGCGTCATTTGTGACTATGCCACCTTAATTTGGAGAGCTGTAGTTCCAAAACAATGTAACATTTTGAATTTCTTCAAAATGAACATTTTTGTTGTTCTTTTCTACCCCATCCGAGCTACATGACCCCTAAGTATTTAAATTATATTCGTATACCTTAGTCGTCGCAATTTCATTATTCTTACAACATCAGGTAAATTCATGGAGTTCTTCCTTTTTATGCAGTCTCCTCCATTCTACAGCCATCTCATCCAGTTTCAACCCGTATATCTTTCTCAAAACCTTATTTTCAAACACTCGTAATTTATGTTCATCTGCTAGGGTCGTCCTCCTACTTTCGCAAACGTAAAGTATTACCGGCAGAATAACCGTTTTGTATATTTTCAATTTCAACTTCCTTGATATTAATCGCGAGGTTAGGAATTTCTGGACTCAATAGAAACATGCGTTGCCCGAAACTAAGCGACTTTTTATTTCTTACGTTACCTCGTCTTTGCTTGTTACATATGACCCCTAAGTATTTAAATTTGTTTACTTTCTCTATGTTCTCATTCTTAATTGTAATATATTTATTTCCTTCATTCCCAGTGTTTCGGCTAATTAATGTGGAAGCTAGAATGGCACATTATTTTTTTTAATAATGGTAATCTTCTTCAACCTTTCAAAATTCGTATGTGAAAGAATAATAGTCTGAGTTGCAGCAATACCAGCAATGAAGATATACGTAATGCAACCAAGGGAGATAGAAAATGACTTCGAGCGGCAAGAGAAATTTGAAACCAGGAAGAAGCTAAACGTTGCGGCCACTGTTTCTTTTAGGCATGCTTTCGGGGGACTTTGTCCCCTCCCGGTTTTTTTAACCGGCCCTCCGAAATAATTAGTCTCAACAATTTATTACTCTTATGTATACTAAAATACGAGTATGTATATAATAGCACATTCTCTGAATATTCTTCATGTTATTTTGAGATTAAGTACGACATATTGTTAAGTAACATTGTCGTTATTCTATATTTTAGCGCATTGGAGTCAATATTTATTATTTATATTTTTTGTGACCACCACTACAAACCCCCCTCCCTGAATAAAATCTTTTGGGAGAAACACTGGTTACGGTGAAAGTTAGAAAATGCTGGATGTATGAAATGACCTGTGAATTTATAGAATCGCCAAATCTATCGGTGATTGTATAAATTTAAACTTAGGATGAGGTAGGTGAGGCGAGTGGTAGGTTAGCTTAGTTTAGGTTAGATTGTATAGCATACGAGGGTATCACTTGTGAATATATACTTACAACGCATTTCGTACATTCTCCGTAAGAGAAAAACATTAAAGTTTAAATCTTGAGATACTTCCTTCACTTCCATGAAGATAGTCTCAGTGCGAGAATAAGATTGTTTACTGTATGTTATGAAAGTGATCTCGAAACAGTCATAACAATGAAACGCGTAGTTTTGTAGTGCGGAAGCAAGGATATCAGCCAGTACATAGTATGATTGATGAAAGTCATGGTTGGCGACAAGGTCTTAGCGTATGTGGACAATAATTGATGAGATTATCAACTTAATGCTATGTGACATACATAAAACTTTAACTGACGTTATTACCAAATAGGACAGTAACTTTCTAACAAAGTGTCCAGGAAGTTCACCTGACTGAAATACAAATGAGTGCCGTACACCTCGAAACGATTGCGTGCTAGTGTGTTTCCTGCGTTCCACACTATTAAAACGTACAGAATGTGACTGCCTGTGTGATAAAAGAATGAAACTCCATCATGTGAAATAGTAATGTCAAAAGACTTACTGATAGTCCTGGCAGATATAGTCCTCGTATGTTCTGAACTGTTAACAAACAGCGTAAAGAGGTCCTTTACCCCCGTCCCGCACATTACAATATTTAGGTTTTTATCGCTGACTGTTACGTGCATGTGCATCTTCTTGTGTTTGCACATATTAAGACATGAAAAGGAATTAACAAAAGTGAATTCAAGGTAATGCATGAGTCGTAACATTCGAATTCAAATCTCATGTATACATGCTAAGTAGTGTTGTATATGTGCGCTCATGTGCGCATATAATTTTCATTTGTCCGCACATCGTTCCAGAGAAAATTGGTCATCGTAAATGAACTGATATCCCCTGTTCCTACTACTGTTGTATGCTTAGATGTAGTATGAACAGTGAGAGGGTGAGAGGGAATTAGTGAATGTTAATTATAAAATCACCTTGTGTAGACGGTACGGGATTGACTGGAAGGGGCCAATCAGGAACCAGATAGCTGTCTTGTTACACTGAGAAAATTTTCCTAGGATTTAAGGACGTGCGGTCCTTAAATCTGTACATGGAGTTCTTAAATTTTGCGCCTCCGACTATAATAGTCGTACATACGTAGCCAACAATATTATCGGGCATGTATTGTGTAAAATGTTGTTGTCCTGCCTGGCAGGAGTACTGAAGGCGCTATGATGTAATTAAGTACTTTGCACAAGTATGTCAGTACGTAATCGCCGTCCTTCCTTCCTGTAGGGCAACCCAAGCTAGTAAAAAGCTCTGCTCCTTACGTACTGACGGACCATCCGTCGTGATTGTAGGCTACCTACTGCCTGGCAGGACAGTACGTACATCGTGCACGCTAGTGACCTCTAGAATGTATAGTTGTACCAAACTCAAAGAATGGCTGATGTTTAAATACTTATCGTAAAATCTATCATTAGTATTATACAAATGTGTTGTTAATTTATATCTTGGAAGCAAATTAAGTGATGAAAACTCAAATAACGTAATGTTAATTTGGATCTTTATCATTTAATTGTTTTCAAGATGTAAATTAACAGCAAATTTGTATAATAATAATGATAGATATTACGATAAATATTTAAACATACTTTGAAAGTTTCCTCAAGGTGTGGGACACTCCTTTTCTAGATCTACGCATCACACAAGGTAGGACAGACAGCAGTGTTATATACGTGTATTGGCTTTATTGATACAAATTAAACGTCGCCGCATTTTTTATATATTTTCACGCTAACTGCACAAAATGATTTTCACAGTTGGAGCAATCCAACCGCTGGATGCAATATTTATGGTGAATTACTCGGTTGATTCCAACACTCGTCAGCCGCTCAAACCACCACAATATTCCGAACGAAACAAAGGAAGTGTACACAGCAGCAGTGTTTAGTCCTGCCAGAATGTATCTCCCGCTGTATTTGCATGCAAATTCTGTTTCCACTGTTAACGTACGCACGTTCCCTCTTTATGGAATGTTGATATCAGCACTGTCCTGCAAATCATCTGTTTCCAGCATTACTGCATACGGCTTCTGCTATTACATAGGAATTTCCCATCTGTAGTGTATACAGTGACTTCTCTTTCTTTCATTCCTGGCATGAGGTCACATCATACTTGGCTGTGTTCCTATATGACGTCACTTTATTCGTTTTACCAGTCGACAAGGTGTTCCGTACGGGCAAAAATTCTGACATGAAGGAACAACATGAATACGTAGGGAACAAGTAATGACGAAAGGAATAAGGACTTTTTCCACTCGTCATTACTTGTAATGCAGCCACCACTAACCGCCAACTTCATTGAACGTAGGTTTCTTACGTATTACGTTTCTTCCGTACGTATTTACGTATGCAATCTACGTAATACTGCAAATGTTACATGTACATACTGGCAATGCAATCGTTTTTCTCAGTGTAGAAGTTGTATTGGTTATGTAATTTAGTGTGTCTGATGAAGCCAAGTAGTTAGTTGGTGAAATTGTTACATCCTTTTAGTTATTAATTAAAAAGTGTTGCTTTGATCAGCTATTATTTTATTTTATCTTAAATATTGTTGAAATGAATGTATAGAGTAGTATTTCGATTGTTATTTGCTAAGCTTGTGTCGTTCCATGTCGAGATATGATGCCATTTGTAACGAAGACGTCGTAACCTGTAAGTGCCTGAAGCTCCGAAACTATGAATGTTTCAAAGTTTTTTTTTAAAAGAACTTTTTATTGTTTTATTGTTATTGCAAATAATCACCTCCCGAAGTTTGTCCTATTATTTCAGGGACACACTGTATATGTAGGTGTATCTTAAATGTTTTCTCTGCCTAACCGTATATTACACACATTGTTTCTTCTTTATTGGGCAATGAAAATATAAATTACTTTATTAATCTCCTTTGCTTGACCAACAACACAAATATTTAATCCTTTTTTAAAAATTCATTATATTGATAACTACTGGAGTTTCTTACCCTTCCATTATCCATTCGAATATCACGTTGAGTACTGATAAATCTTGACTGGTATCCAGATAGCATGCCAGCTTGCAACATGGTTGTTAGTCACTTGCTTTTGAACATGTCAAACTTGATATTATGTTGAAATTAATGAAAAGCATGAATCAAATTTGTTGGAATAACATAAGCGGTTTCGTTCTTATCACTAACCTAATTCAAACTTGAAAAAAAAATAGTTATGCGAGGATGCTTGTCAAGCTTGAAGTTTATTTGAATTTCCTTTCGTTGCTTGGTCTCAATGCGATGAAGTCCTATCATATGCCAGGACTGTAACCTAATCTTCGCCCTTTTCTACAGGCGTCTGTTTGGATCTGACCAACAAGTATAAATAGCGTTTACAAAGCGTACTAGGGCGTGCGGTTGCGTAGTGCGGTGACTTTCGGATTGTTGTGCCAGTGGTCGTCGGATTGATTCCCGGCTAGGGATATTTTTTTAAGAAGTGCATTACATATTTCTTTCCTTGTCCTATCAAAGCTATTTCAACCTTGATCCCTGTAACCTAGATTGCTTGATTCAAGCTAGTTTAAACCTTTTTGGCTTAATTTGTTAAGCTTGCATTAAGTTGTCCCACTTGTTAAACGACACTTGAGTGTCAGGTCATAATTGCTGTGTGGGTAATTTTTATTTGTGGTGTTTCATGAAGGTATGATTGCACCATTTGTTTTGACTACACTCGTTACCATGACAACATGGGGAAGCGACTTGCAACTTACAATCTATTGCAGCCCTTGCTTATCCGATTCGTTAAAGCTCTTGTTTCGGCACAAGCGATCCCGCGATCGATTTCCAATAGAGTGCTCTCAATCTTGTTGATGACCAAGCATCGTGATCGTCATTAGAAAGTTTCTTGAATTAACAAGTAGCGGACTTAGGTCTCGAATATTCCAGATAAAGTTGAAATGTTGTTGACGCTGACCATGTGACACCCTTCTTGAATGACAACAGCCTGACAAAACAAGATTTTGTTCGTGCTGTTGAATCAAGGAATTGAATTTGTTTATCTCGATTTAGGTTAGTCGCACATCAATAAAAAGCTAGTGAGAGCGAGGCGGAGCAGAGATTCTTCTAAACTTGATTTAATGCCATCCCACATAACAATGCTGACCTGACTGAAAAGTGAATTAATCTTCCTTTGTAAGTTGGAAAAACCAAAAAAAGGTTTAAACTAGGCTGAATCAAGCAATCAAGGTTACAAGACTCAAGATTAAAATAGCTTTGACAGGACACGAAAGATGTAACTAAATGTACTATTTAGAAGAAAATTAAAATTATTAACCTTAACGGGAACTGAACCGAGGTCCTTTCGCACAGTGGTCCGATACGGTAGTCATAAGACCACTTTTTTTTACTAATTTATTTATTCCTTATTTTAGCCTACCATTACATAATAAGTGGACAGAAACTGTCGATAGTAGTCATTGTTAACACAAAAATTTTGCATCTAACGTTAGCTGAGCCCAAAATTCTCAAACAAAACAGAATCGTAAACAATACAACTTAAGGCTTGCTCCTTCCATACCAAACATCTAGAGTACATATAAATTGCCTATTAACTAAGGGTTTGGAGACAATTCAGCTATTACCCTTAGGAAATTTGCATATCTTGCTTACACGGAAAGAAATAAAAGGTTACTAGCAACCCAAAAATGGGTTAATGCAACAGAGTGAGTTGGTAAATATAGAGCCTAATAAGTACAAGGTTACAGCAACCCAGCTAAAAAGGTTAGATCCAGTGTGTTGGTGTAACCCTCCACGTAGGTTATTTTGAAGGGTTATGATAAACAACTGTACTCAGTTACTTTAACCCACCCCAAAGAAAATTTGTAAAAAAAAGTGGTAAACTTGTCTGAAAGCAAGTTACTGTTATTATTTACACTACATATAGCTTATTATAGTTATCTTTGTAAAAAAAATGTGCGCCAGGCTGGGATCGAACCATGGACCTCATCCATACCAGTCCGAAGTGCTACCAACTACTCCACCGATCACCTGAAGTTTACGGTCGATAATGCATGTATTTCCAAAGTTACACTACTGTGATATTCATTATACGAATCTCAATGTTTCATATTACACTTTGTCATTAACAGAATATTAATAATAATTT
>JAGDQP010053688.1:0-10539 GCA_022664845.1 Lepisma saccharinum
AAAGGCCTCACAGTACGGTGAAATACTGGTGTAACGCCCCACAAATATAGGAAGGCCAACTCACACACACACACACACACACACACACACACACATACATACATATATATATATATATATACATACACAACTCAGAGGAACACGAACACGCGTATGAAAGATCTCAAGACAGAGTACCATTAGTCACTGTTATCTCGCGGGTTTTTAACTTGCGTTGTGAATCCAAGCGAGACTGGCAAGGGCATTTTACAAAAGGATGTTTTACGAATTATACTCCAGGTATTCATAAATGGCGTTTTTAAAAGCGTAAAATTAGTTCAAACGTTTTGCGGAAGACTGCTTGTCAGTCGTCAACACGCGCGCATAACATGAATTAATATGAGCATTAAATTTATCACAAAAAATAATTCTTCCTTTGCCTCTCTGTTCTCTTCTGATTTCTGTATTATGTGAATTGCAGTGACCCAGGAGGCAAAACAAGTATAATTTATTTTTATACTGGCATTTCACGGGGAATGTCAATTTTAATGTTAAAACCAATCTTGGAAGTATTGTCATACGTTTTGTTAGAAGTTAAAAAAAAGTAAATTATTTTAACTACTAACAAGAAAAACTGAATGCCACTGCCTGGATCGAAGTAGCCAGCCTCCGTGCTCTAGTGATTACGGTCGTAGGCTGCGTATAAATAGTGAGTTGGAGTCTCGCTTACGGGCGCCATCCTGATTGTAGTCTTCCTCAGTGTCAACAGAATATTAGGATGGTACTTTGTACACGTCCTTTGTAAGACAATTTGGGAAGGAATGTCGTACAAGGGAATTTGGGAAGGAATGTCGTCGTACCTGAGACACACACACACACACCATCCTCTTGGTTGTATGTTTCATTTAGTTACATCCTGGGATTTGGTAGAGCTTAGTTAACCGTTAAACTACTGTTCTGCTAAGTACAAAATCTTTGTGATAGCATTAGCGTTAGCTTTGGAATCTTTTATTACTTTTACTAAGTTAGTGAGTCCTCGATGTTGTCAGGAGGGAGTATGTGGTATTAAAATATAAGATTTTTTAAAATTTACTAATACTCATAGTATAACCACTAAGTAAGTTCAACGTAAGTTAGTTTATATATATTTACCGTGATAAAATAACTTGTTAGAAAATAAAATACTCATTTTGTTTGCTTCCACGTGTGTTTTGGTAATTTCACCAAGGGACCTCTGCAGGGTCATTAAATTTAACTGAAGTAAAGAAGGTACATTCAGCGGCAGTTCTGATTTCGTTCTTGTTCATAACGAGAGCAAAGCGTTCAAGGGTATTCCATATCTTGATCTTTTGATTGTAAGATCTTGTGTACAAGATATCGTCTGCATAATGTATTTACGTACCAGTCTTTTTACACCATAAAATACGACTGAAAACTGCGCAATGCTGTACAGGATGTTTTAAAGAATTACTCTCGTCCATGGTAAAAAAAAAAAAAACTCATAAAAGAAAGAATAAACATAGCCCCCATTTTCTTTTTAGAGAACCTATACAGAAATTTGAAATATCACTAAATCACGAAGAATAGTGGTTGTTCGAGTTACGCTAAAAAACTAGTCTGTTAGCGGCACTCACATATATGCAGCTAATTTCGGATCTAGCAAACTATAAACCCGATTTTGATGCTTGAACTTGCATTTGAAAGCTCTTTGCCAATAATAATAATAATAATAATAATAATAAAAGGGATCGGTAGGACCTCCCTGGGGCACCCTAGGGCGGTTTGAACAAAAATATAGGAATTTTACATTTATGGTGGTACCACTGACCCCAGACAATACAGGTGGCCGCAACTTGCGGAATCGTAATCTACGCTTCAATACCTTTCAAACGGTGCATCACACGACAAAATCGGTGAAGGGGTTAAAAAGTTATGTCGTTTTTTTCGCTCAATCACATAATTTTCACAAATGATAGAAAAGAGCCTGTCTCCAATTCTGTCTGTCTTTTTGCTTTAGCCCAAAATGGTTGGTAGCTGGGTGGTTTGGGAGTTAATCATTGCTTATTTTTTTGATAGGAGTTACCGTTTTCGAGATACGGAGCCTACCATGGTCCAAAATCGACCTTTTGTGTGAAGACTATGCACTTTTTTTAAAATATGCAGACTTACAAACTAAGTGATATCAGCAATTAATACTTGAACTATATCAGTGCATAGTCTTAGGTATAGTTTAAGTATTCATTGATATCAGTACAAGAACCCCTTCGAGGTAAAGGGAAGAGTGACGCAAGAATTCAACTCACAAAAGAAGTGATATGACTGATATCCACTTTGCGAGTGACCTTTTTTGTGTCGCTATGGGTGAATGGAGGATACTAAGTCTCTTAATTTCATTAATTTTATTACAAAGGAAACAATTCTGCCATAGTGACACAAAGAAATTCACTCGCAAAGTGGATATCACTTCTTTTCTTGCCACTCTTCTTCCCTTTACCCCGAAGGGGTTCTTATATTACACATAAATACAGTAGGTATGATTAAAGGAAACTACTATAGCGGTAAAAGTGTATCTTCACATTTGATATGTGCTCGGTTAGCAATCGTATAACAGTAAATTCGCGGAGAAAGTCTGCACTGATCAACTTTGTTTTTCTGATGCCAAGGACAAAAATAATGTTCCTTGTTTTTGCAAAGTAGGTGCAATTTAAAAGCATTCCCATAATTTCCTAACTAAACATTCTAAAATTGAGGATAACTTGATATAGCTAAGCCCAGTTTAGTTTCACCACAATCTTGATCGAAATTTATAGGGTGGACAAACATTAGTGGTCAGCATTCTAGGAACGAAAAGTCCTCATCAAAGCAAGAAAAAGGTTCCGTTGAAGAAATTTAAAATAAAGCGTAGTTTCGGAGCTAGAGACAACTGAAGTGAGCGCAACGTTCTCATAAATGACGTTATATCTGGACAAGTAATGAAGAAATCGTGTCGGTTTAGCAAATCATAATCGATGGTGTACTCAATAAATCTATTTCAGCAAGAATTGTGTTTGTAGGAGATCTCTTATACTCTTTATTAAACTATAATTCCTTGACAATAAAATTCTCACGTTGCAAAACCCTTCGATGCAGCGTTCTCTCAATCATAAACTTTGCTGAAATACATGTATTGGTATAACTCGAAGAGTTTCTCAATCCGTGGAAACAAAGCCTTGACGTTCTTGCTCATTGTTAGAGAGCTTCCTTGCTGTTCTGAAAATTTCGTAACTCGTTTTAATCAGTGTCAGTGGTCTGGAGGATAGGACTTGGATTTACGTGGTAGTGATCAATTGTAAATTATTTCTTTGTTTTAGAAAAAAAAAAAAAATCACTCCATGTCTTCTATAAGACAAGACTTACTTTGTATACTGTGTATTTTAACATAAATATGGCTTGGAGAATGTGGCAACACTGGGTATGTAGCAAAAGAAATTAAGACTTAATTTGCGCATAAAAGCGTCCTGTTACAGTAACACAAGGAATAGAACTTAATTGTCCCGAAAGTATGAGAGTACAAACTACTTCAATACACGCGTTACACTCTTACAATAGTACATGAGTTTTCTAGTGACATTCAACACAACATTGAACTAAGAACGGGTTGGAAGCACTCGACAGTAACCCATAAATTAGGTTACAACAAGGACCAGGTGTACTTTTCTCACCACTGCATTTTTTATCGTTCTTCGGCGGCTTATCACGTTAACATTTTTCAAAAGAAACTGGTTTTTCGACTCCTAATTAAGTCATATTGTCATCATTGTTATAATTACCGCTCTGTTATTGAGAAATTAATTAATTTTATCCAGTAGTCGTCGTCACGTTTGTTGTACGGGGTGAGAAACAATAATCATAAAATGCTCAAAAGAGCGGAAAATATGAGAAGTGAGAAAGTCATGCTTCGGGAGTGTCTTCATGTTGAAAACTGTAATTTACACATAACGGCGCAATGTAATTTAACGGATCCAGGATTATTTTCTTTCCAGTTACCGCACTCGTAACCAAGATTTTAAAGAGTTTAGAAAAAGCTACTTATTAAAAGAGTTCGTTCTGTCAGAGATAGCTACAAAAAGAAAATTTTACAGTGTGTTCTGAAAGCCAGATTCAAACTACAACTTGTAAAATACAATTCTTATTGTGGTCGGTAGAAAAGAAAATCTCCTAATAATTAAGTTAATTAACTTTAGACATTAATCAAAACATCTAGTGCTGGCATTTTGTTCCAAAAGTAGCCTACATTTGAAACTAAAAGTGAAATTTGAAAACAGTGTGTATTTTTTGACGGCACTTCTGAAATAATAATAATAATAATAATAATAATAATAAACAGCAGTTCTTGGAAAGATCTGCTATCACTTCTAAGCAAGAAACTGGGTGTCGCCATTCATTCCTATAATTTGCGAATGTTTGCGGGAAGTTCGGTTGTTTGGAATCCCGAAACATTTCGGAATTGATTTTCAGAATCTGAATTCAATGTTTTGACATTTAGGAATATTGGAGGTTCGTAATTTCAGAGTATAAGAATTCTGCAGTATCGGAATTTACTTCTCGGACTCCGAAACTAGTTTTTTTTTTTTTACTAAGTTAAACTGTACGAGAGTATATTTTTAGTCCTCGGTATTTGAGTGAGTAGGTTAGATCGATGACTTGGATTCATGGGATCCCAGTTTCTGTTCCCGGAGAAAATGGAAAATTCCAGAATATCGTAATTTCGGACCGAGAGGATTTTCCACGACTAGGTCCTAATAATCATGCTCAAAATTGGTTTTATTTGTCCGCTATACAAATACACACCGTTCAAGTAACGTGCATTAGATTTTGCATGTATTACGTTATCTGATCATAGAAAGACCGTAGACCGAAAATTGTGGTCACCCAGAAACTGTCTATTCATGATATAAACTTATGCTATCCCACCCACACAACAGTAATATTGATTGCATCATTGTATATTGTTTATAACAAGAGTAAAAGGTGGAGAGATGTAGCTAACCAATCACAAGATTGTTGACCTAGGAGAAGTATTGTTCAATTTGGCCCCACGGCATTGTAGCAGCTAGTAAATTATACATAAATGGTTTACGTACTTCTCAGATGCAGATATAGGCATCGTCAAACAGAATAGATTTTGATTTTCTATTTTATATACAATCGCAATCTTACACATATTTCGGAATTTCACTGCATCCAGATGAACCATACATAGTTTGAATTCCTAGTAATTTGAAAGGTTAGTCGCTTTCTGTGTGCGTGGTTCCGAGTTTACATCCGGTGGAGTCCATTGATAGGGTTCGGATTCCACTTTAACAAAAACTGCTTACAGGCTTATATGCGTGTTTAGGAGTTAGTAACATTACAAAACAAAGGAATCATGATATAGTTTGAATTGTGGATATCCTTTCTTAAATACTGTATATATTTTTTATATTTTGTTGCGTTTGTATTTTGTTCTCTTTTGGCACCTTTTTTACACTTCGGTATTTCCAGACCAAGCGGCTTTGGCTCAGTGATAGAGCGTTGATTTAGCATTCGGGAGGTCCTGGTGGCCGACCATCATGACTCTTTTTAATGATTTCCTCTGTCACATTAGGTAAATGCCGGTATGATATCTACAAAATAGGCTCTGGCCGTCTACCTTCCACAATCCTTTCCCCACCCTATTCCGGTCTGAGCCTCAGATGCCTAAATACCTTAAATTCAAATTCAGTCCAGTATTACCATACAGCGAATGAGTCACAGCCAGGGATGGGGAGTATACGCGGGTATACGGCGTATACCCACCGCAATTTAGTAGGCATCACCGTATACCCACCTAAAATGTATGAAATCCACAGGTATATGGGACAGTAAGAGAAAGGTTTCGTTTCAACGAGCGAAGCGTATACCCACCTTAGAAATTATCATTACATTCCTGGTCACAGCCAAATACCGTTTTAGTTATTAAGCTAAATAAAAGCAAAACAATCATTGACTGCTTGTAAGTGTCTAGAAATTGATTTGATTTTTTATCAGCAGTCAAAGAAATGAAATTGTACCAAAATCTGACGTGAACAGTACTTCCAGAATGTTATTCTAATGTCCACTGTTAACAGAAGAACTAAATTATTTCTGAGATAGTGTTACAAGAGGTTGTATAGTTAAATGCACAATATAAAGTAAGACTTCGAGTTTAGTTCCTGAAAACGGCATAACCCTTTAATCCTCTAGGATTTACTGGCTGCAATCAGTCCTGGCATTTGCCAACATCGTTGTTGCCTATGGGAAGTCCAACAGCAGGGCCAGAGTGCTTCTCTGCTGAGAATTGTTACTTCCCACTTGCGTAGGGGAATGGCAACCTCATCGCAGGCCTACGGACCGTAACGTGATGCAAACCATCACATAGCGAGCAGCAGACCACCGCTGCTCGGGATTTGCGACCTCATCGCAAGTCTACGGAACGTAACGTGATGCAAATACATCACATACATAGCCCGAGTAGCAGACCATCGCTGCTCGTATACGCCATAGGGAATTGGCGACCCCGTCGTCCAGCCGGCTTATGTTGGTTGCAGTCAGCCAATAACGGCGTAGGGAATTGGCGACCCCCATCTTTCAGGCGGCTTTTGCTGGCTGCAATCAGCCGTAGCAGATAAACATCTACGCTGCTTGAAAGGAGGACCAACAGAGAGGATTTCATTTTTGATCCACAGATGATTTGTCATTATTTCATCTCCTCTTGTGCTGCGCCTTGCGCCTCCACGCAATGACCAAGGATGTGACAGGATGTACTTGAATTGACGCTGGGCCCAGGGGAAAGGGGGGCGGAACCATTGGATAGCGCCTAGTTATTAACAGCAGATTTTGGATGGTCTGGCTCGTTGAGGCTGGTAAGTGCGCCATTGGGGAGCTCCACGGACCTTTGGTCTCGCCAACACTCAGGGGGAGTGGGTGTCCCAAGTATCCATCAGTCGGGAGTGCAAGTAATTTTGACCCCAAGCCATTTGACTTCACCTCGATTTCCAGCTTGCTGATAAGGGTAGGACCCGGCAGCCTCGTTGGCTCCTCAGAACGAAGACAGAGAAGTGTGGGCATTTACGGCTTTCATTCACCATGGCTCCACCACATCCTAAAAATCAGTCGCCTTCGCAGAGAGAAATGCAGAGAAAGAAGTCATAATGAAGAGAAAGTCACTGATATAAGTAAGAAGGCGCATACAGCTAATGAATCAACCACTGACAAGGAAGAGAAACTAGAAGTAGAGGAACAGACAAGTATCGTACCAACTATCACACGATATATTGTAATTAAGTAAGTGGTTTGAAGAAGCTATCCCCTTTCATAATTCAAATACAATTTTCTTATGGTGCAGGCGAGCTACACAATGTTAAAAAGCTTCGCAATGGCACCTTATTAGTGGAGACATCTACCGACAAACAGACAAATAATCTCCTGAAGATGACATCAATCGGAACTCTTGAAGTTGAGCCACAGCGCTAACTGAATTTTACACAGATTCCAATAACTTGTTGGAATCTTCAAGATATTCCTGAAAAGGAGATTAAAAGAGAACTCGCCAGTGAAGGCGTGTCAATGTTAAACGCATCAGCAGCAGAAAGACCGGCCAACTACAACCCACAGGGTCATTAATTTTGACATTTCCCATGCCACAGCTTCCTAAGTATGTGCAGGCAGCTTTCTATCGCTTGCCTGTCCGTCCTTATATACCAAGTCCGCTCCGCTGTTTTAAATGCCAACACTATGGACACACCAGAACGTCATGTAACGTGATCTCTGCTGTATGTGCAATTTGCTGAACCAGAACCTTGCACATCACAGAAGCCTCAGTGTGTTAATTGTAAGGATGAGCACACGGCCTGGTCACGTGACTGTCCAATTTTTTCAGGAGGAGAAACTAATTCGAGAGCTGATGGTATTAGAGAAAATATCTCCTGGTGATGCTAAACATCGATTAAGAGAGTCTCAGCGCACCCTTCCATCTGGCGCGTTTTCACATGTTGTAGCAAGAATACCAGTTAAAACTGTCTCGATTGGTACCCAGACAGTTAATGTATCAACACAAACATCTGATGTGCCTGTAAGCATTCTAGTGGCTCAGAGACTCCTCTCAATATGCCGACACAGATTCAGGGACAAAAGATACTTGTGCAGAGTTCTAGAACTCCACGAGTTAAGACTACTTTTAGTCTCAATAAAGTCTCAAAATTAGTTGGAACTTCGGCTCTCGCTACGAGCATTAAGACTGACAAACGTTTTGGCTGCTCAATTAGCTCAGGAAGAGTCTGCACATACTATTGATGAACAGAGTTCATCTTTTGACCTTAGGCATGATCTAGAACACTCCAATGGATATTTTAATCTCGTGTGAAGGAAAGGGAAACTAAGATATAAACCTAAACTTAAACGGTAAAATTTTTCTTGTTTGCAGAGAGTTTTCTGATTTCCGTACATTTGATATTATTATGCTTCCTAGCTGTTAAGTTTTATGCTGCATTATTGTTTTATCTTGTGAAGGCCCATTTACAGCCTTGCTGTTTTTAACTTATGCTAAAGGCTCTATACATCTTTAGTTTGTATTAATCGTTATACTGGCCATTTACACCAGTAGGCTATTTCTGAAGACCTTTTACATTTTCAGCTTTTATATGGTTTTATTAATAAACACCTAAGTTTGACGTGACAAAGATAAGGGGCATCCCCCGTATCGGGACGGGCGTAAGCCATAGTGCTGTTACGACCATAAAATTCATTTTATCTTGAATCCTCTAGGAGTCGCCGTGGCTCATTCAGTAGCACGTCTGACTACGAATCAAGCGGCCCGGGTTCAAATCCTTTTCTGGAAGTATTCCCATGCCTGGCACTCAGGGGGAGAGGGATATAACATCCTATCAAATTGAGTACCAGAGTGTCCTTGGTATTTTTGGGCACCTTGGGAAGGTAAAGGCGGTCGAGCGTGTGATTGACCACCTTACTTCGTATCGTAGGTTAAGAAAATGTGAAGCACTACCTCCACATCTTCCATGCGTCGTTCATGACGCGTGTGTATCGCACAGGGAATGATAGCTTTTTTTTTTACCTTTAGTCCTCTTCTATAAGTTTCATGTTTGTATCACATGGCATTTTTTTTTTACAAACTTTAGGTCACAATGGTTCGTGGTAACCTCAAATCTTGCAACGTTAATTTAACTCATTTTCCGACTTCACGTAATGATGAAATTTTGCACAACGACGTAAGTCTGATAACAATATACAATATTCCATTGTTCCTTTAGTATTTTTCTATATATTTTAAAAGCATAATATTTTTAATACGGATTTTCTTTTATCCTGAAATAAATACTAGCCTGTAACGATGTTGCGTTTCGCTGGTTGCAGAACACTTCAGGATTTGGGTCACAAAACATTAGCTTGAGAAAAAGTATCCGAACACCGAAATAACTCTAAAAATAATTTAAAAACTTTTTAAAGACATACTTTTCTTAAACAATTCATACTAAAAACAGTAAAAAAAAGTTTATCCTCACTAAAAAGTAAAAAAAAATTGTTTATGCATGACTAAAAAGAAAAGCAAGTGGGCGCGCAAATTATAAAAATTATGTGACTGCATTTGAGAGCGCCCCCATGTTTTTCTTTTTAGTCATGCATAAACAAAATTATTTTTTTACCTTTTATTACGGATTGTTTAAGAA
This sequence comes from Lepisma saccharinum, assembly GCA_022664845.1. Taxonomy (NCBI): domain Eukaryota; kingdom Metazoa; phylum Arthropoda; class Insecta; order Zygentoma; family Lepismatidae; genus Lepisma; species Lepisma saccharinum. Next base: position 9,702 of record JAGDQP010053688.1, read on the forward strand.
ATGTGTCTTTAAAATTTAAAATTAACTTTAGATGATGAAACTAAACCTGCTTTTCAAGAAAGAAAGTGATGTTTGCGGAATTTACACAAAATTATTGAAATATCACTATTAGTTTACTCGCAAGCCATTCAAACAGCTAACATAACGAAGTTCATGTTTGGTTAGAACTCGGCACGCGACTTTTCCACAGCTGCATTACTATGTCGCTGCAGGAGGTTTGTCGTGTTTCTTTTTCTTTGTCTCGTTCTATGTGTTTTTTGTAAGCGAAAAGTAGATTGCAAGTGTCGGCTACCATGGAATGCTCGTGTAGGTCGAACCTTAGATCACACGTGCTACTTCCAAGATTTAAACTGGGGGAGAAATCACAGCTGAGAGAATTAAGTTTGAGAACAAGAAATATCAACACTACTAATTAACATGCAGACTTAAATCATAGACATATTTTGATGTCTGGATCTCTTTTTGCACGATTTCTCGAACTTAACGATTCAATAGCTCCTCATCTGATAAATTTTTACGCACTATTTAGAAATTATCCGTTTCACAAATGCTATCGTATTAAATTTAACAAACCCTTTGCAATCGGATCATTAAGTAAACAAATTTCTCATAGCAAAAACGAATTCGGATTGGCTGACTGGAAAGTAGTGTATTGCTAGCATATGATCCTAGTAGGCAGACACTTTCTGTACTTTTACGGCCTCTAGCTACGGAAGCACATGGGTCTTTAATGAACTGAAAGTTACGGAAGTGGAAGAAATCAATAGAAATTCTTTAATATACAAAACTTTCAATTTTTGTATAGAACCTAACAGTTTATTCCTAATGTGATAACGTA
>JAGDQP010053689.1:2886-13505 GCA_022664845.1 Lepisma saccharinum
TTTCTTCAATTAAATACATGTAATATTGCACAGCAAAATCATAATACAGTATTTTCCATCTTAAACTGCTTCTGTATTTTCTTTCAAACTATAGACCACTACCAACAAAGCTTCTATTCACACTGACTTTATACAAACAATCACAATCATAGGGCTTATACAACAATATTTTTCTGCCCAAACACAGTCGTTTTAAAACACTTCTGCGCAACTCACTTCTCTAAACCTTTTATTTCTTTCATCTACGTCAGTACTTCTCCCTCATTTTCCTCCTTAAAGACACAAAGTAGAACACCCATGAATCCAGTCTTTTATCCACAAAAGTGAATGCAATTTCTCCAAGTACTCATCATTTCTAATTATATTTATATATGTACACAAAAACTGACAGTGTAATGGTATTATCAGAATGCATCTCTATAAATACGAAGAAAATCATAGATCCCGCTTTGATGGTTAAATAAACCTTCGAAGATATTGCTATTTGTCCGAACTAGAAAATATGGTTTAGTTAACATATTTATATGTTGGGGAAGCAGTAGGTTGTGTATTAGTGACTCAAAGTTAAGACATTGTCCCTATTTTTGAAGTGACGCAGATGATACGAAGATATCCCATTTAAAGTATTAAGTAGATCCGAAACAGCAAGAACAACAGTCACTGTGAAGTCGTTTCTACTATATGTTGATTTATATATTTAGGGTGGATGAACTGAATTAAATGTTCCTTGGCTTACAGGGCTGTCAATTCCTTTTGTAATTACCAACGTTTTAAGCACTGTTTGGGATTCGGGGTCAGTACTTGTTGCTCTCTGTTTGTAGAGCCAGGGTGGCATAGCTCAGACCGATAAATATTGAGACATAGTCACCAGAGATGTAACAGAAATTGAAGTACGAAGCAATATTCTAAACAGAGACAACCGTTATACACTCAGAGAGGCAAAGAACAGCATTTTAAATCCACGTTGATAGTTCTTTCTGATATCTTTAATGATTTTCCTGGTTGATCGAATGATTCTTTACGTATCGTGTTCTTTTTTCATTTCCTTGAATGGGTGGTTTGTTCGTTCGCTTTGTTTCTCCTTAGGTTTGTGTCTCTTACCGGACTACACAACGCTGAATAATGGGCGTCTACAGAGCTCCAAAGACGACACAGTCATCACAGTAAAGTCCTATCGTAAATTTTAGGAGCTCCCTCTACCCTCATTTCAAACAAATGAAGCCACGGCCATTCTCATGTACTCCCTACAATAGATTACCCACATACACAAGACCAAGAATGATGCCACTCCAGTGACGATATCTTAATATCCTCTTGTAATTTGGAGAAGTAATCATCACAGGCGACCTTAATGCCAAACACCAATTCTGAATTCACGGAGATCAGCCGCAACGGTCACGAACTCCACGCCATTCTACAGACTGGTACCTGGCGTCTTCACTTTGCAATCCAAGGCGTACAGCCGAATGTGCTGGACATCGCACACTGCACTGGAATTGGTATCTCCATCAGTAAACCACTCTGCCGATGGACCTAGCTCAGCGGTATAGCATTGAGTTAGCATTCGGGAGGCCCTGGAATCGATCCAGGGGCAGATCATCCTGACTGAGGTTTCTCCAGGGATTTCCTCAGTCATATCAGGCAAATGCTGAAATGATACCTGCAAAGTAGGCCCTGGCTGTCTACCTTCCAACATCCTATAATCCATGCTACCCCAGCCTGAGCCTGAGATGCCTAAAATCCTTAAAAATAAATTCAAATTCAAGAAAAACACGCATTACTCCTCTTGCATTCAACATCAACCCTCTAATGAAATTCTTCAGATTTGATATCTCCAACGGCCAACCGTTTGTGCTCTATCGTCTGACCATAATTTATTAATACAATCTCTTAAATAGAATCGAACACAACAGCAAATCTACTTATCCACCTTTTTACAGCACATCATCACGAAAGCGCCCAACATTCTCAAACCTATTTCTGCGGAAGACACCGATCCAGCCATTCCAGTTCTCACACCGTCCTAACACAACCAAGGAAAAAAAGTGTTGCAGCAGATAAAAAACAAATGCAATGCAACACACCCTTCTGCAACTGAAACGACAGACGTGGATGCAGTATCAGACTACACGTGGCCTGCCTGGAAGCAAACCTACAATTCCTAACAGATCTCCTAAAGAAGAAACTGCATCGACTTTGACGACATGGGTAGTAAAGTTGCCTAAAGGCCTTAAAAATAAATTCCAATTCAATTCATGAGTGGTATGAAAAACTCCATTTCGTTGACGCCTTATCATCCACTTTGAAAGATGATGATGATCATGCTGCTAAAACAGACCCAGAGTACTCCCACAATTAAATAGGGACATAATAGGCTACATAGTTACCAGAAAAGGTAGTGGTATTTTCTACCAACCTGGAAGATAAGCCCTTTTTGAATATTTTACACTGCTTGGCGTAGAGACCGTCGATCACATCGAAGAAAAGCTATGCAACATCCTGGCATCAGCAACATCCTCTCCTTTCGATGCCGGATGAACTGAAACAACCTAAAAAAGCTACTACCAGTAAAGCCCCGGGACCGGTGATGTCACGACATTGCTCCGAAATGTACTTGCGTCACACTCTTAGTTCTACAATCTCCTTAATGTTATTCTATTCGCATCTTTCCCCACGATGATAAACAGCATCTATATGCACATTATAGAGACCACAGGAAAACAAACTTCTCTCCATTTATTACTGTCCTATAAGCGTTCTCTCCTATCACATAAAGATGTTCGAGAACATTCTTTTTCACCGTCTCCTCATTCACATCAACAGTGAACTTCCTCATTAGTTGGAATTTATTGACGGTTTGTTTAGGTTTTCATTGTTCCCATACAAAATGATCTGGGACTTGAAGTTTACAGATTTTGTTTTTACACTTAGTTCGGTGAAACGTGCGAATCTTTCCATTAGTCGATCTTTGAAGCTTGTTGACCTTGGTTTTGTTTAGTATTTTCGAGTTCGAATAATCATTTCTGGCACCGCTTGCGTAATGAAATCGACAATGTTATCTCAAAGGGGAGCTCATATGTTGATGAACGTGGTTTGTGGGGGATCAGGATCAGGTCGTGATTTTATGATAACTCGATTAGTTACCCTGGAGGTGATTTAATTCGAAATTTCTTCCAATCACCCTTGCGTTATCTAAGTTCGAAGCATTTTTTTTTTTTTTTTGCATTTGCGTTGGGTTACATTACAATTTAAAAGGATATGAAGCTATTCGAATTGAAATGTTTTTTGGCTTTTTGGTTTCAGCAGCACAAGATGGGAAGCCTTGTATCACAGCTTTCCCCGTCTATCCGTAGACAACTTTCAAGTCAGGAACTTCTAGGACTACAAAGGGGTTGACATGTATTTAGAAAGGTCTTGGCGAGACGAGTTCAAAGCCACATAGATCATACAGATAGGATGAACTATTTATGAGATGTAGGGAATTCCCGCTTCTCCGAAGTAACTAATGAAGAGAATCGACAACTTTAAACTCAAGAACTAATACGGTTAGAAATGAGGTTGAGGTGTCGTTCGAGAGGTCTCGGCTAAACTTTTCCAACGACATAGATCATCAAAATGTGACGATTGCTTCTGACATGTGCCCAGTTATCACATAGTTGAGTATGTCTTATGAAGTGTGGAAACTCTATGGTGGATTGTCCTAAGGTACTGCCAACGTGAGACCATTACCTAATTACACATAGCTCTGTAGATTCTACCTCTATTTATGCACAAGTGTAACTTCCAACTCTATTTACTCTTCTACTAAGAGCACGGCTAAATTTTTCAAGAGTGCCAAGGTAGGAGAATTTGGCGAGGTTTGAAGGTGAATGTTAAACTTATTGACTAGTATCAGGGCTTATGTGATCAAATATTTTGATGGCATCCAGTGCTAGGACAGAATGTAGAGAAACTTAAACATGCTTAATATCGGACCAAAAGAGGAAAAATGTTGAACCCAAGAAAAGAAAGTTTTGACTGTCAGGGCTCCCGGAAAGTCCCGCCCTGATGAGAGACCGCGCTCCAACTTCTACTAGCGATCTCCGCATGCAACTAAAGCATCTGTCACGGGTGTGGACGCTACGATTTCTATCTTTCGAAGATATTTACCGCGCATCGAAATATGCATAGGAGAAAAAAGAAGGTGAAACAAGACGATAGAGAAACACGAAAAAACAGAATATGCATTGCTGTAGAAATCTCTGCATCGGTTCTAACTACTGATAGTTTACCTGGTAAACCACACATGCAAGACGGGTGGAGAAACCTAAGTAAAAGTCTGTATTGACTTTAATCTGATTTAGCATCCGGTTTAGCAGTGTTTGTATCATACAGCTCACACACATTAACACAACGAACACGCATATGCATTTACAGGATCCTTCATCTGACTGTGAACCTGGAAAGAAACTAGGGGGACTACGAGGTTAATGTAATGTAGCTACATGTAATACAGATAAATTTTCCAACGTTCGTAATGACCCATCACCTTTTATATAAGCGAATCATACTGATACTGTTTGACATTCATTCGTATTCCGAGCTTCCACTCTGTTATAACAAGTTTTTTAAGGAATAATAATAATAATAATAATGTATATGCATAAAAATAAATAAAATAATTATGTCACATTGGATAAATTAATACAAGCAGCTAATGGACTGATTTAACTCTGAATTTTCTAACTGTTATGTCTCATATTGATTTGGTTGATTAATTTGGTTTGACAGTGTGATTCGGATTGATTAATTTGGTTTGACATCTGATGTAGACTGATTAATTGGTTTGGTAGCGTTAGTTTCACCGGACATTTGTTAATGGACTGTAGGTTATTGATGATTTATTGTTTATTGTTGTTTAGGTGCATTAGGATACGATGTATGTAGTGGACACTTTGTATTTGTAGTGATTTATGACTGGATACGAGCCTAGATCTGTGGCGAGTTGTTTTTTCTGCTATATGCACTTTCTTGTAAAAGGTAGCTGTGAGGTCCTTTATATTATTGAGAATAGTGTCGATGTTAAGTTCGTTGTGCAGGTCTGTAATTCAGGTGTATCGCGGGCTTTTAGTGATTACTTTGAGTACCATGTTTTGGAAGAGCTATGTTCGTTTCATGTGGGCATCCACTGCAAATGCCCATACCGGAGCTGCATAGGTTCACATTGGCCTTATGAACATTTTATTGACGGTAACCTTGGTCTGGAGGTGTAACATCTCTGAGACAAGGAGACTTTTCAATTGTGCTAGTCTACCAATTGCCTTACCAATCTGAGTTTTGATGTGTCTGACAAAAATTAATTTACGGTCAAGGAACCCTCCAAGATATTCTACTTGTTGTTTAAACGGAATATTAGTATTATTGAGTTCAATGTTTGGGCCAGCGTGTGGTGTGTTTTGGTAAATATAACGGCGTAACATTTGGTGACGTTGATTTTTATTTTCCATTTGGTGAACCAGTCTTGGAGTTTCTCCATGAGAATGTATAATGCAGTTTGTTTTGGTTGCGTTGAGGAGGTATATACGACGGTGCCATTAACATACAGATCTATGTTTGTATCCTGATGTTTCGGGATGCCATTGACATATAGTGTGAACAAAAATGGGTCTAGAAGAGAACCCTGTGGCACCCCTGTTCTGATTGGCCTGATTGAAGAGTTTTTATCTTCGACCTGAACAAAAAAGGATCTGTTTGTGAGGTAACTCTTTAGTAAAAGTACGAGTGAGTCCGGTGCTTTGTATTGAATTAATTTATGTATTAGTCCAGTGTGTCACACTCTATTGAAAGCCTTCTCAACGTCTAGGAACACTGTCCCTGTTGAGCGATTTTAATCGAGGTTGTCTGTTACGTATTGAGCAACTTGAACCAGCTGGTGCGTAGTACTATGTTTGCAACGGAAACAGAATTGTTCGTTTAGTAGTATCGAGTTATCTAATATGAATTTGTGTAGCCTACTCAAGATTGCCCTTTCGGTTGTTTTACCTAACGATTGAGCAAGCTAATCGGACGATAATTTTGCAGCAATTTTTGATCCTTATTGGGCTTCGGAATGTTGATAACTTTCGCAGCTTCCAACATTCGGGAAGTAAAACAATCTGAAAATACTGTTTATTATATTAGTTAAAGTCATGATAGCTTCATCCGGGAGGTATTTTAGAACTACGTTTTCAGTCCCGTCTGGCCCAGGTGATTTCCGTGTTTTAACTTTCTAATAGTTTTAAAACTTCCTTCTTTTTGTAGTGTATGGTCGCGTAGTGGGAACCTGAATCAGGACCTCCTGCACTTTTTCATTAACTGTAGCTTCATGAGCTCTATTTATAATGTTCTGATTAGGTTGGAATAAAGATTCCAATGAGTCAGCAAAAACTTTTGCTTTCTCATCAGGAATATACACCAATCCGTTGTCACTTTGAAGGACAAAGGTTGGTGTATATGGCTTAGTCAGTTTCCAGATGGAGTGGTCTGACGTGCTAAGTTTTGAAATCTTTTCGTCCCACCTGTTACGGTGAAACGTGATTTTTTTCTTTTATTAATATCTGTAACTGATTGATGTGGGGTTTGAAATTTTTTTTCTGGTCCAGATAAGTTGCTTGCGCAGTCGGTTGTGCAGTGAAACTAACTACAGAATATCTGGAGGAAGTTCGAGTATGGGTGAGCGCGGTTTCTGATATGGAACAGTTCAACCGACACTATTAGGCAGCAATGCACACAAGAGCGCGAACCGAACTGAACGCAACTTTCTCAACAGCAAATATAACTAGATGGTCCGAATAGTCAATCAGAGAGCAGATGAAATGCCATATATTTTAAAATACAGATCACTCACATATATACAACCTTTGAAAATAAACACAGAGATCACAGTGCTTGAAACGACGGTAGTTACAAACCAATGACAAGGCTGGAAGCTTAGTAACATTTAATTGTAATATATATATATATATATATATATATATATGTATATGTATTTATGACTTTTTGTTTTCTTTAGGGTACTTTATGTGACCTTGACAAGAATGAATGTACTGAGTTTTCTGGTACGGATTTAGGATGTCAAAATGGTGCCACATGTAGAAATACGCCAGGATCGTATGAGTAAGTAGAAGTAGTCTATTTCTTTTTTATTATTCATGATCACCTCACTAGAGGTTCCTTGAATGCTTCCAAACTGTAAAACTGTAAGGTTGAACGAATTAAGGTCATGGCAACATTGAATAAAATAGACAGATTGTTAATTGGATAATGTTTTTTTATTTAAAAATATTTTTAAAAAGCTGATTGTTGATTTGAATTTTAAATCAGTTGATTGTTTGAAGTCTGATTGAACGTTTTATAATATTGATTGTTTGTAATGTGATGAAATACGCGTTATAGATTTGTGAATATCGAAGTTTGTCTTAACATAATGTCATATCTAGATAGCGAATGTGTGCTTGAGGTCTTCTGCAAGTAAGAGTAGATTATGTGAAATAAATAATGATTTTTGGATGATCATCATCTCTGGAAAGGGTCTACGGCTCTTAATGTTGGAATAGTTTATATATAGATATATATCTTGATAGTAGTCTTCGGTTGATAATCCTGCATTTTTAGTGGCGCAGACGATATAGGATTCAGGGAGATGGCATCTGGAATATCAAGTTTTGAACAATTTGATGTAGATCAAGGACACATTAATCTTTATTTAGACAGGTTTGAATCCTTTTGTGAGACGTATAGTATCAGTGATTCGAAACAAGCCTGAAAATTGATAGCGGTTCACAGGTTTACGAAGCTTTACATCTAGCATGTGCTCCTGCTTCAGTGAAGTCCAAGAATTATCTTCAGTTGAAAGATTTACTGGTACAAATATATGGTAAACAAGTGAATGAAATTGTGGCACGATTTGACTTTCATCACTGTTGCCAGAAACCTTTTCAGCCCGTGAAAGAATATGTGCGTGACATGAAACGCAGAATCACTGATTGCCAATATGGATCATTCGCGGATATGATGATTCGTTGGTTTTCGGTGTAATGAAAGAAAATATTAGACGAAGGTTGTTATCGGAGCTAGCGTTGACATTGGATAAGGCAATAGAAATAGCTGTGAGAATCGAACAAGGAGAAAGAACCGCTTTATCTTTGACTGAATCAGTCAGAACGAATTCAACAAGTTCAGCGTCAGAAATGTCTAAGGTTTAGATCTTCTCAACAAGTTCGTGCTAATGCGGAAGAGTCACGTCAACGATGCTGGCGATGCTTGGGAACGCATGAATTGAGGAAATGTCCAGCTTTTAATGCAAGGTGTCTGCAGTGTGGACAGATTGGACATTATCGTAGAGCCGGGGTTTGTCAGTCCGCTGGTAAAGTAAATAAAGCAAAGATACAAGAAATGTTGGAAATGAATCAGGAAGAAACGAATCACATTTCTGTAGGAATAAATAACTTCACGGTAGATGATTTGTTGTTAACCGACAGATTAGGCATGAAGGTTGAAGGTGATTCAATGGATACGACGCCAAAAATGTCTTTGTCCTGTGAGGATGTTTTGTGCACGGGAATGATAGATCAAGGAATAACATCATGTCACAAGGTTTCGTACGTAGACATAAATTTACAATAAGTGAGCCAGGAAGGATAAATGCATTACAACTGCTTAGTGGTATTTTGGTAAAGGTATTAGGAATGGTACATGACATGACAAGTTTTCAACAGGTTAAATATAAAATGAAGTTTTCAGTAATTCTGCGTGATGCGGAATATGTAATTATAGGTAGAGAAGGGCTCAACTTTTGTCGCCAGGCTGGCATAAGCAGTTATGTAGGCAAGAAGAGTCATTATTACAATCAGTACAAGTGTCGTTGATGAACCTCATGAGCTATCCGGACAGAGTAGTCACTTGGAAGTGTCAACTATGGAGGAAATCGTATGTTTAACAAGACGTATACAAGACTTAGAACACAAATATGAAATTCTTTGGCATAAATTACGTTCCTTGAATACAGTTGATGGGAAGAATCAGGTTTCTAAAGAGACTGAGAGGGTCGTGGTTAGTGCTGACGAGGCGTCAGTTGTAAGTATATCCGAAAAGTCTGTGAAAGAAGATGAAGTTATGGTGAATGATAAGACTGAAGATAATACAGTTATTTATAAGACTGAAGTTGTGGTGAATTTAAATGAACCTGAAAAGAAAGAGTAGTTTGAAGAAATCAATAATAATGAAGTGAAGAAACTGGAAGTGAAGTCTGAAAAATTTGATAATAATGAAGTGGAGAAACTGGAAGAGAAGTCTGAAGAAGTAAATAATAATGAAGTGGAGAAACCTATTGAAAGAGAGAAACAAGTAGAGAAATATGTGGAAAGCGAAAAGCAACTAAATAAAATAATTGAAAAGGGGAAGAGATAGATACTGGAGTCACATCGGGGTAATAAGAAGAGTAATTTGATTAAGTCAGTTTCTGACATAGTGAACAAAAAAAAAGCAAGTAGAAGGAAGAGGAAAAAGAAGTCAGGTAACTTGATAGCTGAACAAGGAGAATTAGACGATTTGTTAAGTTCTAAGGAACAAATACAAAACCAGGGACAACTGAGTTTTGTGACAGATGAAGATTTGTTGAAGGGTCGAACAGAAGATTTGGCGGATTGGCTGAAACCTAGGAGTTTTATATATTGTGATTAAATTGGAGTAAGCGGGGAAGAAGTGCAAGGTTGCACGAATTGAGGTCATGGCAACAATGAATAAAATAGACAGATTGTTAATTACATAATGTTTTTTATATTTAAAAAAAGATTTTAAAAGCCTAATTGTTGATTTGAATTTAAAATCAGTTGATTGTTTGAAATCTGATTGAACGTTTGATAATATCGCTTGTTTATAATGTGATGAAATACGCGTTTCAGATTTGTGAATATCGAAGTTTGTCTTAACATAATGTCATATCTAGATAGTGAATGTGTGCTTTTAAAATTCTGAAATGTTGATTTGATAGTTGACTTCAAGATCACATTTGGCAAAATTGTACCTACTGATGGCTATAAATCTCGAAGTTATGACTCATTAAATTGTTAGGATCGTAAGGCCGGACTAAGAAAACATTGAAATACTTAATTAAATATCATCAAATTTAAATAAGCAATCAATATGTAACTTGCACAGCTTAATATAGAATAAATAGGCAATCCATTGCCATTAATATTGTCGTAAGTGATACAATGTTGCCAACTTAGTGTAAAATTATATTTTTTTCAAACAACACTACGTCATGTTATTAACTATCTTGAAAAAGAGCATAAAACAAAAAGTAATAGAACACACACGATATACAGTATTCCAAAGTTTCAAAGAAACAAGTTGGAATAGTTCGCCGTTAGTCAATGGTGTATAGAATGCAAAATCTACATTCGTGGCGTAATCTGATTTAACATACTGCAAGTAGTATTGTATTGTATCATTCTGGGCGTACAAAAGTACTGAGCGACTAAACCAATGCTGACAGGATATTTTAAGAATTCTAAAAAAAAAATTAAAGCCATAAGCGATTGGAATAACAATAGTATGCATGAAACTCATCAACGTGTTTGAATTATGTAAAACATACA
>JAGDQP010053690.1:0-12983 GCA_022664845.1 Lepisma saccharinum
TGTGTTATAATATAATGTATGCACATGTAAAGAAATTCTACATAGTTTTATCCTTATTTTTATAGTAAACTAGGGAGGGGAGCACGGCGAATTACTCCTTATGCTTGTAACAGGAATTAAACAGCTGTAAACATAGTAATTTCAAAGGGTCCCCCGTGTTTCTTTTTTTTTTAAAAAGGCCCAATATTGTAATGCTTGTAATAAAGTAGGGAGGAAACATGTGGAAATACTTTTCATGTTTGTAACAGGCATTAACAGTTACAAATATAATAATTTAAAGAGCTCACCTGCGTGTTTCTTTTGACAAAAATTAAGTTTAATATTATAATGTTTGTAATAAAGTAAGGAGGAGAGCACGGGGAATTATTCTTTATGCTTGTAACAGGCATTAAACAGTTGCGAACATAGTAATTTTAATGGGTCCCGTGTGTTTCTTTTGAGAAAAATTAGGCTTAATATTATAATGCTTGTAATAAAGTACGGAGGAAGCATGGGTTCTCTATGTTTGTAACAGGCATTAAACAGCTGCGAACATATTAATTTATTAATTTTAAAGCCCCCCCCCCAAGTGTTTCTTTTAAGAAAAAAAAAATAAACTTAACATTATAATGCTTTTGCTGAAGTGTAAACAATTAAAAATCATATGCCCGTAATTAAGTAAGTAGAGAGGAAAAAGGGGTTCCATTGCTTGTTATAGATATTAAATAGTTGCGAACATAGTAAAGTTGATGGGCCTCGCTTGTTTCTTTTGCGAGAAAATTAAGCTTAATATTATAATGCATGTAATAAAGTAGGGAGGAAGCATGGGGGAATTACTCCGTATGTTTCCAACAGGCATTAAACAGTTCCAAACATAGTAATATTTAAAAAAATAAACTTAATATTCTAATGCTTTTTGCTGAAGTATAAACGAGTAAAGATCACATGTTTGTGATTAAGTAGGGAGGGAGAAGGGGATCCCCATGCTTGTTATAGATATTAAAGAGTTGCAAACATAGTAATTTTAAAGGGGCCCACGTATTTGTATTTGAGAAAAATTAAGCTTAATATTATAATGCTTGTAATAAAGTAGAGAGGAAAGAGGGGGCTTCCTATACTTGTCATAAATATTAAACAGTTGCAAACAGTAATTTTAAAGAGGCCCCTGCTTGTGTTTTTAAAGAAGAAAAACTTAATATTATAATGCTTTTGCTGAAGTGTAAACGAGTAAAGATAATATGCTTGATATTAAGTAGGGAGGGAGAAGGGGATCCCTATTCTTGTTATAGAACAGTTGCGAACATAGTGATTTAAAGCATCCATGTACTTGTATTTAAGACAAATTAAAGTTAATATATATTACTTTGCTGAGCCATAACCGTGTAAAGGTCGCTTTTAATATTTTATTTTTTACGCGTTAAACCGAACCGAAACCGATTGTTTATAACGCGTTTAGGATCAGAACCGTACGGTGTAAAAGCGTTTTTGTTCCTAACCGGGCGTTGTAATTAAAACCGTTGTTTGGAACCCGATTCGGGCTTCAAAACGCATTTTACCCCTGGCGCGTAACCTGCCGTATAATACCCGAACCACACGGTGTGAAAGGGTGTTTTGCGCGTGTAACTAGGTGAAACCGCCGTTTGGGATCCGAACCGGGCCGGGAAACGTATTTTACCGCGCCGCCGCAACTGTCGTTGTAATAATTAAAGAAACGTTTACAAAATAGTTGCTGAAAACTTTCACTATAAATTAGAAGAAAAGTTGCTCTGGCAGTTTTCCTGCAAAGCTAGTAAAATTTCCAACCCTATTTTTGCTGTCTTCGCCACCGTTATTATAATAATTAAGGGAACCTTTACAAAATGCTTGCTGAAAATTTGCAGTATACATTAAAAGAAAAATTGCCGTGACAACTTTCTTGGAAACGTAGTGAAATAAGTTTACAGAGGGTGTACGCAATTCTTTAACATCTAGAAAGTGCTTCCTGAACACTTTTACTATAGTTTAGAAGAAAATATACTGGAAGAATAACTAAACTGCGAATGAAAAGGAAATATAGTTAATAACCTATTAATGTATAAAGTGACCATGGCTAAGTTACCATCGGAAGGTTCTGAAAACGATTGCAGCAACCGCCCATACTGACTAAAATTTTCTAATAATTGACCACAGTCACACAGGCGAATGTGAAAATGGTATGTATAATTATACCTTTTAACATGCTCTCCTCACTCCAGGCTGTGATAAAAGACGGTCACAAGGAACTACGCAAGTCATTTTAAATGTATTTATATTTAATGTCAGCGCTTTGTTTTATTATTTAAAGAAAATTCCTGCCCCATCCTAGTTCAGCGTGAGCCTTAGATGCCTAAATGCCATAAGTAAATTTAAATTCGAAGACTACTAATATATTAGTATACGTTTCTTAATTGTTATGATGTGAGGCTGTAGACACCCTTTTGAATATGGAAAGTACATAGCACTTCTTTGAGGCTATAGTACTATTTAGAAGTTATTAGTTATTTGTGTGTCGTGTAACAAAAAGGTTGTGACCCACTGCTCTACAGACTTTTGTTTTGATAAACGGTATTTTTACTTAAGAAAAGAGGTAAAATACTTCTTCTATTTCTTTGTATAGTCATCATAATATTCACCCGTTTTCTATCCACTGCTCTATGAAAGCCTCCCCCTTTTCTTTGCGCATGTTTCAGGCTACCGCTATTCTCATCCATGTACCTCCTGAAAACGATTAATTTTATCTACCCATCTTATATTAAGCTAAAAATTTTAAAATAAATGCTAGTTAGTGTTACTTATAGTTTGAGTTTTTTTGCCTGCGCTAGAGTGGGCAACGCTTTGTTTGCATAAGCCGTCTTTAGACGCTAGTGTAAACGTTACTGAATTACTAATACCTGGCTAAATTGGCACTCCCAAGATTTATATTATAATCAAGCATCATATTCAATCATTTTCTATCCACTGCTGCATGAAGACCTCCCGTTTTCCTTTGTACATGTCTTGGTCTACCGCTATCATCATGCATATAGCTCCTGAAAACACTTAATTTTATCTACTCATCTTACATTAAATTGAAGTTTTAGCAATAAACGTTTGTCAGTGTTACTTATAATTTGAGCTGTGCATCTGTACGAATATGGGCAATGAATAGTTTTAATGAGCCTTTCTTAGTCGCTAATGTAAACGTGAGTGATATTGTAACTATCTAAATTGACACGTTTAGGGTTTATATTATATTTAGCGTCATATTCAACCATTTTCTATCCACAGCTGGATGCAGGACATAATAACAAATATCAAAGGTGTAAGAGAGAAAAGAAAAACTCACATCGTTACTACTGAGGACATAGTAATAGTAATAAGCACCAAAACTAAAAATAAATAAGATTCGCTCTTACATCTTTCTCTAATGTATTAAATAAAACATGAAGTAAATAGAAAGAATTTTAAGGAAGACATTCATGAATTTCCTCTATTTCTTCACATTATTAGTCTCATAAGAGCTACCTTATATAAGACTTTTCTTCTTTTATGTAATTAATTAATATAGAGAGTTTCAAGGACACATGAACTTATTTATATAAATAATTCATTTGTTACGATCCGCGCTTGCAAAAGCAGCCATTCCGCACCATTTCATTACACACGCTTAAAGTGTCCCGCCTAGCAACGCTGCCAAACCATTTCGCAGCCGTAAAGCGTGGCGTCCGGCACCACCAAATTAGTGACATTTCTCGCGAGAGTAATGATCCCTAGGTAAGGGAATATCGTGGTACTAATGATCCCTTATGTGTTATTACTGGAGCAACGTTTTGTATAAGTTTATGACGTGATTTTTATAAATATTTGAATACGTTTACCACATGATTTATGTGCGTTTTGTCCTAATCGAAATTTATTTTAGATGAAGGTTTTTGAACGTTTACCAATTGATTTTATAGTTCATGGCTTGCAGAACTAACGTTTTTATATTTTATGATGTTTACACAATCTTATAAGGTGAAGACGTATCGAATAAAATGTTGTTTTAGATTTTTCTTTTCTTGTAGAGATGGTAGTGCTATAAAGCAATTCATTAAATCTTTGAATATTAATTGATAACCTTATTGAGCCTTAATAAAGTTATCTAGCCTTACCGTTGCCCCGACTGTACACGCGTTGTCGCTGCCAAATCGTGTTAAAAACACATACGCGTTAACATTGCCGCATTGCGTTAACGTTACCAAACGGTGCATACGTGGTACACGCGTTGCCGCTGCCTAATCGCGTTACCAAACCACATGCGCGTTAACGTTGACGTTACCGGTTTGCGTTGACGCTCCAAACGGTGCACATGTTGCTGTACACGCGTTTCTGCTGCCAAATCGCTTTACCAAAGTGCATGCACGTTAACTTTCCCGCATCGAATTAACGTTACTAAACGGTGAACACGTTATCGTTGCCGGGTTGTGTTAACGCTGCCAAACGATGCACACGTTGCTGCACACGCGTTTTTTCACTTTCTTTATGTAATATTATGACAGATGTAACAGTCGAGTAAATATTTCGCAATACCTTGATGTAAACATTTCGATGTCATAATGTTTAAGTGATTTAAGTAGTGCTGAGAAGAAGAAGACCGAATCCAAAGCTTTTTCAAAATCTATGAATCCTAGACATAGTGCAAGGTCATATTGATTAGTCCTTTCCATAACTTCATCCAATGGCTGTATGTGATCTGTTATGTTAAATCCACGTTGGGATCCGACT
This sequence comes from Lepisma saccharinum, assembly GCA_022664845.1. Lineage (NCBI taxonomy): Eukaryota > Metazoa > Arthropoda > Insecta > Zygentoma > Lepismatidae > Lepisma > Lepisma saccharinum. The sequence goes on from JAGDQP010053690.1 coordinate 4,744, forward strand.
TAGTCCCTTGCCCTGGTTAAAATCTGAGGTTTCTTCAAATTTATTCAAAATGAATTTGGTAAAAATTTTATATAGAGCTAAGAATAAATTAATTGATCTAGTTTTCAACGCGTTCCTTGTTTCCTTTCTTGTATACAAAATTATAACACTATTATTCCGAGTTGAGGGTATTTTTCTCTTTTTTAATCACATTGAACATAAGTTGACAAGTTCCGACCTCATTTAAATATTTCCGTCGTGAGTCTATATTGTCATGACAATTTTTCATTCTTGAACCCTGGAAGTACCTTATCAAGTTCTTCTTTTAATATCTCTGGGAGTTGAACATTATTTTATTCAGAATTTTCATTTCTTAGTTTTTCTACAGAGTAGTTCAATTTTGTAATGAAATTTGCTACTATCTAATATTTTATATATCTCTTCATACAGGACTTCTACTTCCTTCTCTACCTATGATGTTATTAGAACATATACTAGTATGATTTTTATACTAAATTTCCTGTTAATTATTACTTATATTATTCTATTTTGAATTTCTTCAATTTCTGTGATAAGTGTCTTAAGATCATTGTTATTATTATTATAAAGTTTACAATTACTAGGTTTCCATTTTTTGTTTCTTAAAAGTGAAATGTGTGCAATAATGATAGTTAAAAGTGATTTTAATATTTATACATACTTTTAATAATCTTATGATGTTTCGTTTAATCCTCATAAGTTCATTGTATAATTCTTTTCATTTCTCATTTACTACTCCTCTGAGATTGTTTTATTACTTACACCATCATGTGAGCAAAAAAGGAGGGGTGTAAACATTTGTCTCATTACGTTATTTGCTTTGAAATTTGTTTTTTCTCTTTCAAATATTTATTAGTTTCCCACCCTTTTAATACAGAACATAATAACGACTATCAAAGGTGGAAGAGAGAAAAATTCTCATTATTACTACGCAGGACATAATAATAATAAGCACCAAAAGTAAAAAAAAATATTGACTCTAACATCTTTCTCTAATGTGTTGAATAACAATATAAGAGTAAATAGAAAGAATTTTAAGGAGTGTTCGTGAATTTTCTCTATTTCCTATTATTAGTCTCATAAGAACTATCTTATATAAGACTTTTCTACTTTTATGTAATTAATTAATATAGAGCGTTTCAAGGATACATGAATTTAATTATTTAAATAAATCCACTTGTTCTGATCCGCGCTCGTAAAGCCTCCCGTTCCGAAATATTTCATTTCACGCGCGTAAAGCATCCCGCCCAGCAGCGCTGCCAAACCATTTCCCAACTGTAAAGCGTGCCGTCGTGCACCGCTGACAAATCATGTCACACCTGCCTCTTGATATATATTTATCTGTTCCTCACATCTTTCCTCGAAAGAATGCAATTCATCATATAAATTTAATCAAAAATTAATTAATATATATGGAAGTTAAAACAACTTAAAAGATAATTACATTGTGATAAGGTAAACTAGAGGAAATACAAAATTTTCTAAAATTTAATGAAGTGTATGAAGTTATTGATGATATTGTACATTTTAATTTAATAAAGTAGACTTGCTGATTTATTACTTATATGAGCACAATTGGATATAATTTAGTTTGGTCAATTTATTTTATATATTTTTAAATGCCATAGTATACTAAAACACCTGGTAATAAAATTTTCAAAAGAATGACTTTCTAAAACGGAATTCAATTTTTTATTTTTCACTTTAGTTTGTAATACAAAAGTATAATTATATAAACAAGCTGTAAATTTCATAAAACTGAATATTTATTTAAAATTTTAAAAGCATTATTTTACAAAATAAAATTTCAATTTTAAAGTTTCGATGTAAATTTTTACAAATAAAACTAATTATTTTTTAAATTTTAAGTACGATTTTATAAAAGAGTATTAATTTTAAATTTTATAAATATCCTTTATAAAATAATTGTATGTTATATAAACAAAAGTTTGACCTTGTAAAAGTAAATACCTATTTTTATTTTCAAAAACTGATCATCTAAACAAAAGTATGAATTTAGTTTTCAAATGTTTCATTTTGTAAAATCAAATATCAATTTTAATTTGTAGAGAATGAGTTCTAAAACCAAATATCAATTTTAATTTCCAAAGCTTTAATCCAATAAAGAAAATATTAATTTTGAATTTTAAATGTATACTTTAAAAAGTAAGTAAATGTAAAGTTTTGTATCCTAAGAATAATTTATAAATAAAATAACATATTTAATTTAAATTAGCAAATACAATTCTATAAATAGAATATCAAATTTAAAATTTTCAGAATATACTAAATAAAAGTGTGAATTCAATTTGCAAAATTAAAATTTTATAAAACAGAATATGTAATAAAATCTTAAAAATATTATTTCCAACTGACATTTTAGTATTAACGTATGATCATGAATGTCTATTAAAATTTTAAGACTATTATTTTTTTGAAAACTGTATTGCCAATTTTAACTTTTAAATTTATATTTTATAAAATAAAACTTTAATTTAAATTTTCAAAGCTATGATTTTCTAAACAAAACTGTAAATTTAATTTTCAATAGTTTGATTTTATAAAATCAAATTTAAATTTAATTTTCAAAGATTGATTTTCTACAGAAAAGTAAAAATTTTATAAATCAGAATATCTATTTAAAATTTTAAACTATTATTTTACAAAAAACACATTTTTAATTTGAACTTTTCAACGTAAATCTTTATAAATAAAACTGTAATTTAAATTTTTAATGTATTATTTTGTAAAAGCAAATATTAAATTTAATTTCCAAAGAATTCTCTAATAAAAAGTGTAAATTTAGTTTTCAGAAAATAAGAAAAATACAAAACAACATCTATTTAAAATTTTAAATGCATTATTTTAGAAAAAACGAATCTCGTTTTAACTTTTCAACGTAAAACTTTATAAATACAACTATGATTTAATTTTTGAAGTATGATTTTGTAAAATCAAATATCAAGTTTAACTTTCAAAAAAGGATTTCTCTAAGTAAAAGTGTAAAATTTAATTTACAGAAAATGAAATAAGGATATCTATTTAATATTTCAAAATAACATTTTACAAAAAGAGAATTTCATTTTTATGTTTTTAACGTAAAACATTATAAACTAAACTATAATGTATTTTCTAAACTATGATTTTGTAAAATCAAATATCAAATTTAGTTTTCAAAAAGATTTCTCTAAACAAAAGTGTAAACTTAATTCTCAAAAGTAAAAATTTTATAAAACGAAATTTCTATTTAATATTTTAAAAGTATTATTTTACAAAATAAAAGTCTGAAGTTAATTTTATAAAAGACAATATCTATTTAAGAACTTAAAAGTAATATTTTAGAAAATGAAATTTCAATTTTATCTTTTCAAAGTATTCTTTTAAATAAACTAAAATTTAAATTTTGGAAGTAAGATTTTCTAATACAGAATATCAATCTTAAATTTAATAAGTATATTTCATAAAATAATTCTATAATTTCGTAAAGAGTGCGATTATATTTTTAAAAAAATTATTTTCTAAAAAAATATTCGATTTTATAAAAAGTATAATTATAATTTAAAAAAATGAGTTTTGTAAAAGAAAAGACCGATTTTAAGTTTTCAGTCTTCTTTATAAATAGAAGTACAATTTTCTAAATAAAAGTGTGATTTTGAATTTATAAGTTATAGTTTTAAAATAAATTAATAATTTTATAAAGAAAAGTGAGTTTTATTTAAAAATGATTTTATATATTTTAAAATTTATTTTATTAATATGCTTTCAATTTTTAAACCTTGATTTCATGTAACAGAATATCAATTTTAAATTTTCAAAATATACTTTATAATACAAAGTGTGATATAACTTTTCAAAAGCTCAATTCTGTAAATTAAATTTTTCATTTTAAATTCTCAAAAGTTGAATTTCTAAACTAAAATGTCGAATTTAAAAATTCGAAGTATACTTTAGAAAAATAAAGAAAAGATTTAAAAAAGTAAGAGTATGATTGTAGAAATCAAAGTTATAAATCATATTTTTATTTTTATAAAATATGATTTTTTAAATAATGCTTTTATTTTATTTTTGGAAAGTATACTTTTCTAAAAATATAATACATTATTACTAACATATAAAATAAAATTCATTTTTTGGAGTATTTCATATTTCTATGATAATCTGTTTTAATTATAAGATCAATAAAAATCAATATGTATTCATTGATAAGAAATTTATTTCTTACTTGTGGAAAGTAGTACATTCGGAAATTCAACTTTACACTTTAATTTTGAAGTAATTATTTGATATTACATTCACAGATTGTATTCTTTTTCAGTATTGGAGTTGTAAACAATTTCTCACTGCACAAGCATTCGCTTGTTTAGGAACATGGTAAGTACAATTTTTACATCCATATTATAATTTAATGTTCCAATTGAAACATTGAATCATTGACAACCTTCATCATCCATTTCTTTTACATTTTGCAATTGAAATAATTTAAGAATCCAGTTAGTCTTTTCTTTACAATGAAATACACTATCAACTCCACATAGTTGAGCAATTATCCTCCGAATGAGAGAAATAGTATATCCATTTGAATTTTCCCATGTTAATTCATGAAAGTTTTCAGTTAACCATACATATTGCTTTTGATATTCTTTCCTAATTCAGTCATTTCACAGGGGAGTTTTTTCATAACATGTGACATTACACCAAGATCATTTAAAACAATACACAATTCACGTGCAAGAAACTCATGGCGTGAAATTTAAAAACCCTGTATTTCTATAATGTATTCTTTTGAATAAACTAAACTTTTCATAGGAGTAAATTGTTCTTTAATAATTGTAGAAATTAACTGCAACAAATTCCGTGTCACGAATAAATATTTTACATTTCTTGAAAAATGTGTTCATTAAATAGTAGTATGATCACTTTTATATATTTCATAATATTGCACAAATGTATTGTGATCATTAACTTGATTCACTAAATGTTTTGATATTATGGATCCTGTGTTCTACTCATATAAACATTGATGTGTAATATTTAAAGTACAACCGCTACTCTTAATCGGGTTTAATTTCAAATAAGATTTCACTGTTTCTAAAATACATGACTCGGAAATATACACACCACTGCAAAGGGTACACTCCATCATCTTTTGTCTTTTCTTCACTAAACTTCAGGACCATATACAATATTTTTAGAAATAAGTTTCTCTCTTACCTCTTTAACCTTTCGTCGAAGTACGTTCCATAAACCACATTCAAAAATTAATACTCTAAATTCACTAAAAATGTTCATGTTCCTTTAAATATTCGTTATACATCTGAATAAAGTTATTTGGTTTAAGCACAGCGTTCCACGTACGATCATTTAAAAATTCAGCACGTTCATCTCAATTTAATTCCCAACTAAGACAAGCATGCGCTAACTGATTAGCTATGTTAAAAAAGCACGCTGGACACACAAGGAAACTTTCAATATTCCTCCAATTGTCTATAGCCTCCTAAATATATAATTTCTCAATAATATTATTCCCGCACTGACAAGGCGAAATACAGAGTTTCCATCAATTTTACAAGAAACAGTTTCATGAACATTTTCAGTTCCTTTATAAGAATCGTTCACAATCAATGTAGATTTACTTTTACATTTAATATCACTTTCTAAATTATTCCCATCACTACTAGAAAATGTAGCTTTAGGTTCCCAATAAGTATCTGAAGTATGTGAACATTCACTTAAAGGTTCACTTTTCAATGTTTTCTCCGGTGATAAACATTCGTTTTCACTTTCAAGGGTATTCACTATTTCTGATGATGGGCAAATACATTCAAAGTCTGTTAACGCATTTGCAACAGGTTCGATTTTTTCTATAGTAGGAACAAAACTGCTTATGCAATAAGACTGATCACAACAAAATTCTCTTTCTAAACTCATCACGGTGTAAAATTAGCTTACTTTTACACTTAACACAGACACTTACTCACCCGCACCAAATCTCTAATTTGTTTGTAATTCTTTACGAAGTTTCACTATAATGTTTCCTAGTAAATAGCGAAGTCCGTATTCAAAGTTCGCCTTTAAATGGTCTGCTTCACGATGAGTATTTACATATAACGTAAATAATTCTTCGGATTTACTAACACTCTATAAACACTATCATTTAAATATTGTAAACGATTCTCTTCACTTAATGGAAATCCAGATATTAGATATCCCATGCATTGATGTTCATTTCTTTCCTTCCTCCAAAATCTGTATGAAGAACAAAGAATTTCCTTGGTATCCCAGTTATGAATATATTTTAGTATGCACGGTTGATTTTCCCATTTCGAACGGCATCCGCAGGAGAACTTCTCACTTACTACAGCTGGAGTTACTTCCGTACTAACATAGTGTGCGATGGCTACAACACAACTGAGCTAAAAGAATATATACTAACTCGATGACCTACTTTTTAACATGTTCAATAAAAAAATCGTTATACGAAAAGAAGGTCAGCGAACATTCTACTATTTGAGAGAAACAAAACAAATATTCTAGAAAGCCAAGACAAAATTAAATAAAGGTCAAAGAAACTTCTAGCAATCCCACCCTGTATTACAAGTAAATACAATCAAAATAAAATACGTCATCACCTAAAGAGGAAAGTAGGTGACGTCAACATAGAAAGATCTAGAACGGTCCCGTTAGCTGAAAAGAAAGTCACCGACCTAGAAAGTAGGTCAAGTCCCGTTAGATCTTAAAGTAGATCAGGATACCGTTAACCAATATTCCATAATTGGCTTCCCTCTCCTACTTATGTGATAATATAAGACGGAAAGAGAGATACTCATAACAAACATTTTAGAGGATACACACACTTCAGTAATAAAAAACGTGGCAAGCTTTCGCGCCAAGATAAGGTCATCCGAAAGGGTTGAAAAATAGATAAAGAAAGTAGGGGGCAGGAAAAGCTAAGTCGCCAAACTCTACCATAGCCTATATGTATAGATGGGTGGGTAGAGAAATAATCCGTTTCAATATTTAGTATATGCATTAAGAAATGAGACTTAATTGTCCGTAAGAACATTACGATATACTATATTTAACTACAAATAAGTAAAAAAATCTTAACAATGAAATTTAACTTCATCAGTGCTTGAGTACTTTGCGGTTTCTACGTGAGTTTCGTACACCACTCAGGAGGCGTGTTGAGGATTTTTTTTACTCTTCTCCAGTTTCAAGAACAAGACCTACCACCATGTAAAGAGCTCACATCATGGATTCATGGCTATCAAATGTTTCTTCTTGGTTTCTTCAACCTCTCCTTATATGACTTTGATATGAAGTTGTTGAATTCTCGAACATCCTCGTCATCCTGTTCCTTTACGTCGGGTATCTTCGGGCCCTCGATCGAGACTTTCATCAGTGCGTTCACATGGTCAGGGGAAAGTCGAGCCTGCTCGGAACACAAAATTCGGTTCATTGTGGAAAATGACATCTCTAAAGAAGCTGTGCCAACAGGTAAGAGTAGGATCAATTTCACTACGGAGGACAACAATGGAAACATCGCTTTCTTCTGATCATCAGAAACGAGTTCACACAGAAATTGCATGAACGAAAGATCTCTTGGCAATCGTCGAAGAATCCTGTACTCAAAAGAAATGTCTTCCAGAGATACATGTCTAATACAAGTGAAAGCTTGTTAAAGTCTGGATTTTCTTCTTTCTCTTTAATAGTCTTCTTAAATGACACCAGAGCCTGAAAGCCGTCATTAAACCTTTCTCTAAGATTTTGCACTATTACCTCTCTGTAACAGTTCCCAATCTTGCTCATCTCTTGTTTGGAGATATCATCACAAAAAGTAACACCTGCCTCTCCTGCAGAGGCCGTCATTGTTTTTGACGCATAAAAAATTCTTCCATATTGTAGGAAGAAACTTTCGATACAACTGCATTTACGAACGACATAGCTTCAATAACTTTGACAACAGAGTCAAAACAAACGCGGTAGAAGGCTTCTTGAATAGTAGTAGAAATCCTCCAGCTAAACTAGAGTAGTCCGCGCGATCGCTATAAATCTGTTCGGGGGATAAGCAGACAACGGTGAAGTGTTTGCAAATAACGACACACTGTAAGATATCTTTCTTCGTAAGATAACCAGCGTGTCTTTCCTGGCTGAACAAATTTATGTTGTAATTTGTCAAGAGCCGTTTCAATTTCCTGTAATATACTCATCCTTTTATTGCT
>JAGDQP010053691.1:0-13505 GCA_022664845.1 Lepisma saccharinum
ATGTTGATTACGCCAAGTTATTTAAGTGCCGTCTACTTACGCTTACTACACTATTTGAAATCTCTTGAAAGAACAATTCCTAAGTCGTTCTTTCTATGTTCATTTGCTCCACTGTTCAGCAGCTTGTCGCCGCCTCCTAGCTCTCTTGCCTTATTTCTTTCCAACTTGTCTCTTGCACGCACAGGATCCCTAACTTTCTCCTTTCCATCAAGTCTGCAATCTCTGTTCCTCTTCCACTCATTGTACCAACATTTAATGAGCTTACTCAAAGGCTCACGTGGACTGAGCCCCTTCTCGACCATGAGTGATGAAGTTCTCTCATTGGCGACAGATGGTTGGACTTACGATTAACGCACGTGCCTGTCTAAAACAGTAACATATCCAACTTCAGCTGGTGACGGCCATGCAAAAACAACATAACTTAATCATTTCTACAAGGAAAATACCATATTTCCAGTTTGTAGGAGTTGGCAAGCTAATTTTGTGAATTTTGTCACAAGCTCTAGTTAACAAATCATTACAACAAAACAGTCATAATGATTAAGTTGATTCATGTAATTTAGACTGCTTATCCTTGTGTAAGGCACCGACAGTATTTTTTTGTAAATGCGGACATGAGGTCCGCATTGTCTAAAAAGGAAAAGTAGAAATTTAGTAGTAGTGCAGAATAATGTGATAATCTTCCAAAGTTCCAACGTTACATTCAAACTCGCAAACAAATTTAAAATATCATTTTTTGTAGTAGATTGAAGTGCTTCAAGCAACAATACAGCTCATTGCCATATTCACACATGAAAATACAGGCCCATGTATACCATATGTCAATACCAAGCCGGCGTAGCTAAGTGGTAGAGCGTTGTTAGCATTCGGGACGTTGTGGGTTCGATCTCAGCGACCGATCGTACTGACTGAAGTTATTCCAGGTTTTCCCTCAGCCACACCGGGTAAATGCCGGAATTTTACATTCCACGTCCTCGCCGGCACCTTCCAGTATCATCTCCTCTCCCCTATTCCGACCAGAGCCTTATATGATTAAAGAACATAGTTAAAATTCAAATCGAAACAACAAGTATAGTACAAATTGATAATTACTAAATTCACGAAGGTCATTTCACATTAATTCATTCAGCAATGTTTCATCTTGTAATATTCATATGTAATATTCCTTACACAGTATATTTCCACAGAAAAGTAATATCCATGAACATAAAAATGGTGCACGATAATTTCATAATGCCAAACAATAAAGATTAAAATTACGTAGAAATTATTGGATGTTAGAGCATTGGTGATAAAATAGGAATGTTCTTGGAATTTGTAGAAGGTAGACATGTGCAAATTCCATGCGTATTACATGTAATGCCGAAATGAAACCAATGTATCTTTATCCGTATCAAAACCGAATATCTTTGATGTCCTGTAGGCTGTATAAGAACTTAGGATATATTAGTATTAATGGTACATTTATGCACAAACGTTTTGACGCATGTCCATAACTAACTTTCTTATTGGAAAAAACAAATATACTGTATTGAAATATCGTGTCTATTGTGACTTAGTGGTGCAGGTTCGAATCTAGTCATGTCCTTCATTTATAATTTGCTACCAAAAGTTCCTGCACAATCAAGTACGCTAATTGAAGAATTGCATCTACTTGGTGTATGTCGCTTCGGAGGGACAGAAATCACAATTGCAATTCCCAGCTAGTTCGGGGAATGACATTGTCAAGCAACTGTAAGAGCCGATCTCTGACCCACGTCCACACAACCAGAGTGCTTTTGGTTACAGTTGCGAGACAGCGTCCAGTCTTATGTGCATAACTCAGTGAAACAACTATTCACTATCTAAAATACCATGTAGTGTTGTCGGGTCTTACTAGGATGGGTTAACTAAACAAGTGAAATCAATGAGCTTAAATTCCATTTTTCAGACAATGAAATCGAAGGCATAATAATTGACATAACGACAAATTACTAGTACAAGGGGGTCACCTGAGAACGCTTTGTGGAAAATTGCACGATTTTCCTGAACCTGGCTGATAGCAAGTAGTCAATTTCCCAGGGCTGTGCGATATGCTGTATCTCAGTTTTTAGTTTCAATTTATAAAAGGCTACGAGCTATATAATGTGTTGTTAAAACCTATAGTCTAGTTAACTTATAAAAAGCTACGGCCCCAATTTAACATAAACTCAATTAACTATCCCTATGAAAGGCTACGAACCCTATTTAACATAGCCGAAGTTACGCTATTAAACCCCACATAGTACACAAGTGCACGATAGCAGAGATTACACAGATATACAGGAATATATTCTAATTATGTTATTTAAGCCCCCATAGTACATGAGTGCAGGATATGATGCTACAAACACTTTCCAGCCCCTATTTAACCTAGTAGAGATTACACAGAATTTAACCTCGCATAGTACACCAACACACAATAGCAGAGATTTCATAAAAGGGTACGAAGCTCTTTTTGCAACACTTATTTAACATAGCACAAATTACAGCCCCTAGATTACCTAGCCCTCATACCAACACACGATAGCAGAGGTTACAACTACGGCTACGAACACATTTTACACCAGATACACATGAATATATGATATTTAACCTGCCATAGATTACAACAGAAATTTGAAGTCAGTTTCCGCCCACACCCAGAGATTACACGAGTTTCTATATTTAACCAACATAATAGACCACACAGTACACCTGTGCACAATAGCATAAAAGAGTACGAAGCTCTTTTTCAACCCTAAAAGAACACTATTTATAATAGCAGAGATTACACAGGTAACGAATAACCCACTATAGCAGAGACTACAACAGTTTCCATACCACACAGTACACCAGTGCACTGTGTGCGAAGCTCTTTTTGCAACCCTTATTTAACATAGCAGAGATTACACAGTAATATATACTACTTAACCTAGCCTAGTCAATGTCAGATCTGAAGTCACTTTGCTAAGGTCAAATATTTAACCGTGTATATCTCGTAATTGAGATTCTGTTTTCACATTTTGTATGAGGGCATCGAATAGTATATGTGAAAAAGTTGTGATCTCGAGGTCAAAGGTCAAATATTTAACCGTTTATATCTCGTAAACGGCGAAACATATTGAGATTCTGTTTTCCCATTTTATATGAGGGTATCAAATACTATATGCGAAAATAGTGTTGACCTCGAGGCCAAAGGTCAAATATGTAACGGCGTATATCTCGTAAACGACAAGACGTATTGAGATTCAGTTTTTACATTTGGTATGAGGGCATTGCTCACCACGTTAAAAGGTGCTTTTTATTATACAACCAACACTTATGAAAAAATAAAAAATGTTCTTTAAATATTCATTTTATTATACTAAAATATTTCATTATACGTAAAAGACTACAGTCACCTATTTTCAAAATAATACACTGCTAACTGGCTCCAACGTACACATATGGTTTACGAAGAACTTAGTCTCGCGCCAGGGACCATTCGCATAAACGAATTAAGCATAATATCGCTAACATTAGTGTTGGCGGTTGATAATTTATTTAAGAAATCATGTTGTGAATAGCCAGATGCACGACATGCTAAATAGAGAAAACAGTAGTGTCCACAGAATTGAGATAACTCACCTTGAATGCGTCTATTATTCCACGTGTAAAATAAACAGTTGCGTTTTAGAAACTTTATATGATACGGGATACATGGTGGAATGCCGTAACTATCCATATATTCACCATGACGTGTATTACATGTATAAATAGCAACCCAGTGTTCGCCATGCTTATTACTATGATCAGTATCGCTGCAGGCAGTGTATGAATGAAGCGAGGTAATTGATCTGTTGCATATACACCTATACAACGACCATTAGGCAAATTCTGTTGTAATGCCTCGTAGAGTTCAAGATTATTCAGTATTTTTTTAATCAATATAGATTTTTCGTTGGAAGTCAATTTCCAGTTCAGAGGAGAATTCACCATAAATAACAGCTGTTACAAGAGATGGTAGTGCTTGGTTAAAATGAACTTCTAATCGTACACTTCCCTGGTGCTATGGACTAGTATGAAATGCCGCACCGGCATTAAAAATCAGGAATTAAATCAAACAGCAGTAGAGTATAACCATTAGGATATTCGGCTAGCGAAATATCATTATCTTGGTTAGAATACTAAATACCAGAACCTGTAAATAACGTAGAATATGCTTGAACATATAGCTTATTATCAAAATCTGGTTGTAGTGGTTCAGATGGGACGGGAGTTCCGTCAACATACAATGTAAAGAATGACATACTGAAATGCTTAAAATTAAATGGATTTTGTCTGATATGTGCCATTAAAAGCTGTATTAGTAACAAATCCAATAATAATACGTTTAGGAACTATTCCAGAAAACAAATCTGGAAGTGTAGTGTCCATAATTCCCTGCGGTCAAGTCTCTGTCTTCACCTGCACCTTTGTTATAGGATATTTTACTCTAAATTTAGAATTTTGTAATACTTTATTATGTGCTATTTTCACCGTGGGTGACACATCAACATTTTATACAAGCAGTGTTGCATTTGTAAGTACAACTTTCGCCTCAGCGCCAGTTTCGACCATTAGACAAAATACTGGTTTGGTTGGAATCAGCTTAGTACGCAACTGTACACCACTCAGTAGAAATTTCTTCTGATTAAAAATATCACCGTGAATATAGCCCAGTAATTCAAAGGGCTGACTTAACCCCGTGAGAAGAGAACCCTGTTTAAAACCAGAATTACCACTATCAGCCACATTGTCCATATGACCGGCTGTATCTTTAAACCACATTGTCGTCTGAAGATGAGTTGTTTTTGTATTGGTGTTATAATTCAATAGTTTTTCAATATACGATCGGTATGGATATGTGTGCAACGAATAGGAAATTAGTTGATTATTCAGATATATCTGTACCTCACTGAACATTGCACTGGGAAATCATTTACAGGGCCAATTTTCATATCAGCAGATGTTAAATCAGAACCATCCGTTTTAGTAATTTTACCTCTAATATGAAACTCCGATAGAGTTTGTAGCATTGTATGTGGTAAATCAATATAATCATCACCGTGGTCGGAAACTACAAACTCTATCGGAGCACTATTATACTGTATATTGACGCCACCGGCTTATATGGCACTGTTTTATTACCAATAATACTTGTTTGAGCGTGCAGACCCGCAAATAGATATAATTCTGATTTCGTACACTCACTGCATTTTCTGCAATTAATACTCTCACTAGTTTATTTTTATAATACCGTATTATATGTCACATCTACAAAATGTAGTTTTACACATACGGTACACTACCATATTGGAAAGGAAGTGGATTACCCGTGCTATCTCTCAAATGAATAAAAATTTGATCTAACTGTTTACGCTGCACGGGGACATAATGAGGATTTTTAAAAATATTCACATTACTAGCACCATACTCTTTATATTCGTATTTATAATACGCAGTAGTGGAGCAACAGTATCGCCTACCAGTTGAGGTTCTACAATGTCACTATAAATATACATGTGTGTGGGCAGCGATTTCTGTAAATCAGGCGGATAACGCGCATGATGGACAAGTGCGTTATTCTCTTGTTGTATATGATCAAAACCTAGTATTTTGGCTAATTCGGTTGATAACCGTTCTTCTTCTACACTCTATCCATCTTTTCTTACTCTACTGACCTCAATGCGTTTTACCGAAGCTTTAACTTTTAATTGTAAATTCAATTTATCACTTTTATAGTTAATTTGAGATAGAATATCGTCAACATGATAATAATGGCCGGGCATTACTTTTGTTATGTTCCAGCTTTCTTTATCCGTAAATATTATCAATATATTTGGAAATATTTTGAAATGACCCTGTATAATGTACTTCGACAACAGCTGTTTCCCACACACCTTTCTCCAACACGAGAGGATTATATAATTTTGTAGCATAACACGCCAGTGCATTTTGCGGGAAATATTCCACAGAACTATTGCTGGGTAGTGTGAGGTAAAAACTAGTACACTCCATAAGTAATTAATAAAAATATCTCTCTTCTTCTTTTTCTTAACACCACCACCTGTTTGATTATTTCTAAGTTTTACTCTTAGCCGACCCGATCCTACCAACACTTATTTTATTTTGAGCTTTATTTTTTAAATTACTTTTTGCTTCCTGGCAGCGTAATTTTAAAACCTCTTCAACGGGTCTATTACTATCTCATACTTCTCCGTTATGTTCTACGGTTACATTAATTCCCGTACGTAACAACTCTTTATCAACAGTTCTTGCACATTGTTTTAATAATAAGAATACAGTACGGAATAAAACACCTAGATAACTACCAATACCATATCCTTCTTGGTATGGTGCACCTCTATATACATTACAACCACTACCTGCTTGATGTTAATAATGTTGCAAATAAGGATCATTCATTATTTTCTGCTATATGTATACACAAATATGCCACTAGTTTATAATATTTTATTATCATTATTACCATCCTTTTTCAGGAGTAGAAAAAGGTCTTATAACCACACACATCTGCACCTCTTATCAGAGGGCAGTATGGACTCCAACGTTTATTGCCAATTACCTAATTCTAAATTACAAAATACACATCTTACAATATCGGGTAATCTAACCACACTTTGCAAGTTGCTAACCGTTCTCTAAATATGATACAGGAATCCATGAATTAAATGAAGCAGGATACCCCAGCCACCGGACAAGTAAGAGTTTGCAAAATGTCGCTTTGCAAAATGTCGTTTTGCCTTAGTAATTCGCACAGTATCACCTTAATGTATTTTTGTCTTAACACTAGCACTAGTCTATTCCACACTTGTTGAAACGTATCTTGGTTCACATGAGCAGGTGGTAATTTGTGTGCTGCATGGGGTCTAGAATTATATCCGTGAACTAATTGTGGGAGAACATCTGTGTAGTAGTGGTAAGTCTTCTTCGCTGTAAAATTTTTCCACATTCTCTGCTTCAAGCTGCGATTTAGACGTTCTACGAGGCTTGCCTTAATATCGGGGTTTTTGGTTGTCAAAAAATTAATATTATGTTTTTTTGAGGAAGCTTTGAAATGTTTTATTTAGAAACTCTGTACCTTTATCTGCCTGTAGTCGTATGGGTCTACGAGGGGTAGATGCAAATATTTTCTAGAATGCCTCTTTAATATGTTCACCTGTTTTAGTACGGACCGGCACACCCCATGCATAGCGACTGAATAGATCGATTACTGTAAGAATATAACGATTACCTTTATTATATTTCTGGAGACTGTAAATCTACCAGGTCAGCTTGCCACTGGTCGTCAATGTTAAACACAAAATAGGGATTGTGCTGAAAACGTTTTCGCACTGGTTTATGCAATGTATAAGCCGGATGTTTTTTAACCACTCTTCCACATGCTGTAAAGGTACTGATTTCTTTACAGCTTTCCATAATGCTCGAGCCGTTGAAAATGATGCGGGATGCGCAGGGTTGTACTAGATATTAGTTAACTTTTTCTTCATAGTTTATAGTTGCGCCATCCGACAGCTTTACGTTTGCGTGTTGGTCCCGTCTCCTTCTCTTCTTCCTCTGTTTTTGGGGCGCCGCAGCAGCAGCTGTCAGCTTTCGAATATATTCTATACGTTGAAGGTTACTTAAATATTCTAAGGGTATATTTGATTTTGCTAATAGTATAGCGAAGGGTTCCCAACCTGCACGTGGAATATTTTTCTAACGACACCTAATAAAATCGGATATTAAACCTACTATATTAGCCCCGGGGATTAATTTACCATATATATTAACGTTAGCACTTACATCTCAATGTATATTTTGGTTTTGTATTAATTTGTGTAGTAAGGGTCTTGCTTTACGCAGACAGATTTCGGGAAGAGTAGGTATTATATCATCATCATCACCACTCTCCTCCTCAACCGCCTCAAGAATCTTCGTAATTGTTGCGGGTTTCTGAATAACATGTAAATATTTAAGCAACAGCTCTCTGTACTGTACACATTTCTCTTCCACACTCATACTCTTATTATTTAAAATATTCTTCATTTCGTCATCGAGATTAGAAATAGTTTGGTAATGGTGTAATTTTTCTGGCGATATTAATATAAGTTTTTTCGCATGCTGCATGGTTATTTAAACAGTCTAGAGAGTAACCCTCCTAGAATAGGTGCAAGCAATGCTGTGAGAAAAAAACCTTTCTGTACAATTATTCGTTTTCTCTTTTGTTCCAGCGTCGGTCCTTTCTTTGCCAAATACCTAAGCTGAGTTTTATATTGCCGCAATATATTTTTCTCTTTTTTATTTAACGGAACATTTCCTTGCAATACGTTATAGGAACATTCACAAATAGAACGAATTAATTCGGAATGTGCATTTGGTAATAATGCCTTGCGTGCTTTAGGTTTTGCCTTTGCAAAAAGTGTTAGTAAGTGTGTACTCTGCTAATTAATAATTTTTCTTTTTATTCCAATGGTTATTATTATAGTTAAAATATAAGAAATATTGAAGTTATTTTATAGGTACATAAACATAATTTAAAAAATCCAAGGGGAAAATGTTTGTTCCAACGCGCTGATCATCAGCGCTATTTTGTTTTAAATCAAATAGTGGTAACCATAAGCATTTCGGGTTGCGTCATCGTAGGCCAATTGTATATATTTTGTATTATAGGATACAGCTGTCAGGGAAGATAATTAATTTGAGTCCGATCTCTAGGATATTTAAAATGTACCATATAGTGACTGTTCAACGAAGTATCTCGCATAACTCTGGCCTCGTGGAATATAGACTTCTTTAGTAAAGGAAGCACTCATCGTAATTTGTCATGTTTATTACTCAAAATATATTCCATGTTAGCGATATTATGCTTTATTCGTTTATGCGAGAATAAGTTCTCCGTAAACCATATATATGTGCTGGAGCCAGTTAGCAATGTAATGGTTTAAAAAAAGTGACTGTAGTCTTTTATGTATTACGAAATGTTTTAGTATAATAAAAGGAATATTTAGAAAACAGTATCTTTTATTATTTTTTTCGTAAGTTGGTTGTATAATAAAAAGCACCTTTTAACAACAAGGTCAGCAAAGCCCTCATACCAAATGTAAAAACTGAATCTCATTATGTCTTGTCGTTTACGAGATATACACGGTTAAATATTTGACCTTAGCAAAGTGACTTCAGATTTGACATTGACTCTGCTAGGTTAAGTAGCATATATTCCTGTGTAATCTCTGCTATGTTAAATAAGGGTTGCAAAAAGTGCTTCGCACACAGTGCACTGGTGTACTGTGTGGTATGGAAACTGTTGTAGTCTCTGCTATAGTGGGTTATTCGTTACCTGTGTAATCTCTGTTATGGTAAATAGTGTTCCTTTAGGGTTGGAAAAGAGCTTCTTACTCTTTTATGCTATTGTGCACAGGTATACTGTGTGGTCTATTATGTTGGTTAAGTATAGAAACTCGTGTAATCTCTGGGTGTGGGCGGAAACTGACTTCAAATTTTTTGTTGTAATCTATGGCAGGTTAAATATCATATATTCATGTGTATCTGGTGTAAAATGTGTTCGTAGCCGTAGTTCTAATCTCTGCTATCGTGTGTTGGTATACGGACTAGGTAATCTAGGGGCTGGGCCTTAGCCTCTGTAATTTGTGCTATGTTAAATAAGTGTTGCAAAAAGAGCTTCATACCCTTTTATGAAATCTCTGCTATTGTGTGTTGGTGTACTATGCGAGGTTAAATTTTGTGTAATCTCTACTAGGTTAAATAGGGGCTGGAAAGTGTTTGTAGCATCATATCGTGCACTAGTGTACTATGGTGGCTTAAATAACATAATTTGAATATATTCCTGTAGATCTGTGTAATCTCTGCTATCGTGCACTTGTGTACTATGTGGGGTTTAATAGCGTAACTTCGGCTATGTTAAATAGGGGCTGGAAAGGGTTCGTAGCTTTTCATAGGGCTAGGTAGTCGATGTTATGTTAAATTGGGGGCTTAGCCCTTTATAAGTTAACTAGACTATAGGTTTCAACAACACAAAATTGTCGACAATCTATATGATCTAATGCTTAAGGCAATCAATTAATAAGTTATTCTTTGTCTAACATATCTAATATTAAATTGAATTCGTCTTACTAAATTTGAAAACATCAGAGACAAGATCGACAACAGAAGTTAGACACAAGAAAATCTCATATAGACCACTTATATGTTTTGGAGTTCACTCTTACTCTCAACTTGATATCGGATCTAGCAAGACTTCCAATCGAGTGACACATTCAGTGGCTTAATTTCACCGGATCTGATTACAAAGCTTTTAGGAAATTTCCTCTCAAATTAATTCACCTTTCGCGTTACTCAATTCCGTGTTTCGAGAGCAAGAGCTCTCCGGTCATTGCATCCAACTACGTGTTGTCGTGCGATTTCCTAATACCCGTTCATTTACACCTATCTTTTGACTTGCAGTGATATGCACAATAACATGACGTACTTTTGTGGAAACTACTGTCCTGATATTCAGCTAAAGAAGAGGGTTATTTGAAAAAACAATACTTTTAATTGACAAAGGAAATCAAATTCCAATAATATCACCAAGTTGTAAAGTTCCCTCGTTTTATATTTTAGTAACACCATGGGAATTATTAACCCTAATTTTTATTTTCGTTCATAGATGTTACACACAGGAGAGACATCTTTGCAGATTTGGAAAATTTTCTCCAAATACATGCGTCAAAGCTTCTGTTCATAGTTTTACCCGGGGTGCAGGGAAGTTTAAAATTTCGGAAACAGACTTAATGTTCTGTCTTTTTTCGGTCAAGTGAAGGAACCCTGCAAAGTTCGGTATGGATAGGCTCAACAGTTGATTTTTTTCTACCAAACAGAATTTGAGTTTACTATGTAATAAAAGAAGTAGCGGGCTGTGGTTATAAAGATCAGACACACGGCTACGAGATGCGTAAGCTGGCCCCGTAAGTCCCTACTTGAACGTAATACAGCCGTCTGACAGGCCAGGGTCCTTAAAGGGCTGACGTGCCACATAGTTTAGATTAGTTTCTGTAAGATAAGGGGTCACTGAATAAATATTAAAATTTCAGCACTCATATTTCAGAGCTACATCTTCATTCACTAACATTGGGGTGCTAGTCTCCACCTTTCTTAATATGGAGAGGGTATATCCGAAGTCGATTCTACTGGTTGGTCACAGTGGCGGTTCTAGAGAAAAAAAAATGGGAGGGGGGCGGCAGCTCTCAACGTTGCATATTATATATATATATGCACTTTATATACATAAAGTGTTCCTATTTTGATGCTGTCCTGCTGTCCATAATCTACATTCTCTTTCTTTCCTCTTTTGCCTTCCCACCAAACGTTCCAATGCGTTTTTCAGTACAAGCTCTTCTCAGACAATGACCCAACAAATGTTTGTTTACGTGGATGGGTGTGATACACATTAGTCATTTTCAGTCATTTTTTTTAAATTGTATATTAATTCTCCTTAGGTATATCTATGAAGGAAATATGTACGTTTAAAACTTTTTTCAGTGTAAGAAAACAATAATTAGTTAAAGCAAAAAAAAGTGAACATTTTAATATTTTTCATCAGTGCATGGAATTTACATAGGAAAACTTATAGTTGACTGCCAAATTTACACTGGATAAAAAAACTTGATTGGATTTCACACTACATAAAACGGCATTAAGAGTTCCCCCTCTACACACACACACACTTAAAAATATATAAATACCACACGGGATATATTGTATAATTCAACACCAATTTGGACCTAAATAAGATGATTTAAAAAAAAAAAGATTTTTACTTTTAATTTGTAGGTCGGACTAGAATTTCCTATAAGACTTAATATTTTTATAGTAAGAAATCGGACAACGATTAGCCTTCTGTCACTTTCGGTATAAGCTACTGGTCGTATAATTTCGAAATAACACCGGATTGCCTATAAGCAAACAATTAAATTTTTAAATGATGTATTCTTCGATTTGTTACAACGTTGTTGATAGTGAAGACTTCTAAAAGGTTTTAAAAAACAAAAAAATACTGTGTTACATAACCAAAAAACAATAAAATAACTACTTGGAACTTGTTCTAAGAAATTAGAAAATCGTTTAAAACTCGACAAAATGCAGTTTCTAACATACACTGTGACTCCTTCTCCCACCCCATGTTTATAGAAGAAGCTTATCATGTTACACTTCATTTCATGTTCAAGAATCGATAACATGAAACTTCTTGCAAAATAAATATTAATTATACTAAATATTTCAAGACAATTGAGGATATTAGTATATCTTCACTGCAAAAAACTGGGGGGCCCAGGACTTCCTCCCTGCCCCGGCCTAGAACCGCCTCTGATTGGCCATGTAATACAGCATTACTGGAGATCTCCAATTGAAAATAGCTATGACACATTATGAGTGATGAAAGTTCTCTCATTGGCGGTAGATGGCTGGATTCACGATTAACGCACTTACCTGTCAAAAACAGTAAAATATCCAGCTTCAGCTGGCGACGACCATGCAAAAACCACATAACTTAATCATTTCTACAAGGAAAACACCATATTTCCAGTTTGTAGGAGTTTGCGAGCTAATTTCGTGAGTTTTCTTACAAACTCCAGTTAACAAATCATTACAACAAAATAGTCATAATTAATGATTAAATTGAATTTAGAATTGAGATGCTTGTTTAAGGCATAGAACCTATTTTTTTTTTGTAAATGCGGACATGAGGTCCGCATTGTCTAAAAAGGAAAAGGAGAAATTTAGTAGTAGTGCAGAATAATGTGATAAGCTTCCAAAGTTCCAACGTTGCATTCAAAATCTCTACTAAATCTTAAATTGTGAGATATTATCTGATGTTAAATATTTTTTTTTTACAATAATAATATCATTTTTTGTAGTAGATTGAAGTGCTTCAAGCAACAATACAGCACCTTGCCATATTCACACATGAACATACAGGCACATGTATACCACATGTCTACACCAGGCCGACGTAGGTCAGTGGTAGAGCGTTGTTAGCATTCGGGAGGTTGTGGGTTCGATCTCAGCGGCCGATCATCCTGACTGAAGTTATTCCAGGTTTTCCCTCCGTCACACAGGGCAAATGCCGGGATGGAACCTTCAACGTCCTGGCAGAATCCTTTCCCCTCCCCTATTCCGACCTGAGTCTTAGATGCCTAAAGAACATAAATAAAATTCAAATTGAAACAACAAGTATAGTACAAATTGATAATTACTAAATGCACGAGGGTCACGCCACATTAATTGATTCAGCAATGCTTCATCTTAACAACCACTATCTCCGATTTTCATCAAACATTGTATAGGTTCTTTCTATATCTTGACAGGAATGTATGTAATTTTTTTTCCTCATCTGTAACAGTTTTTGAGTTACACGTTGTCAAAGGAAGTTAAAAGTGATGAGAATTCACTCTCCTCGGTTTCATGTTTAGACTGCATTCAAT
>JAGDQP010053694.1:0-13504 GCA_022664845.1 Lepisma saccharinum
TCAGTGCAGATGGAAAGAACTCTCAAAGTGATCTGCAGAAGCTTTGAACTGCATGACCATGACATCAACCCGTGACCTGAACTGAGACTGAACACATAAAAATCGGGTCGCTGACCTCTTTCTTCCCTTTCTTCTTCTTTCGCCAAATCAAAATGTACTTGAGAAGCAGTTCGAATTTAGCATAATTTGATGATGTCTGGCAATACCGGTTAGTTGTAAGTTTCTTTTGTTCTTTCTCAAGCGAACTGCTTGTCCCCTTTCCTCTCCGACTCGTATATACCCCCTCCTTAGAAGTCCCCTCTTTCTGCATCTTGTAATGAAATGCAGACCGCGCGCGCCACCTGCAAGAACAAAAGAATCTGAACTTTACGTTACGTTACGTTCCACCCTGAACAATATGGCTGAAAACCCTCACATGCTTTTTACATATACATTTATTTTATGCTCTCTCTCTCTCTCTCTCTTTCTCTTGTGGTTATTTTTCATGTGTTGAAGGATGCTATATTCTCTTGTGGAAAGACTCAGAGGAGGAGAGAGAGTATATCTGTTTGTTCCTCTCTTTGTTATAAACATGGTTTACACAAAAGGAAACATGTAAGACGATAAGATGGTGGGAATGGCCATTCAACTCTTATTTCTTTATCCTTTAATTTATATTTTACGCCAAATCCATTTAGAATTTCAGGAGTGGTCCTCCTCTTCATAAAAAAAAAGGGTCACACCCTGAAAATTATAGCAACAAGAAAATTAACCCTATATTTATAGCACTTGCCAGTTAATTCTTTAACGTCAAGACAAGAAAAGAAAAAGAAAAAGAGAGGCAAAACAATTATGATATTAACTATTTTCACTGCTCTTGGTTGAGAATATTTCGCACGTTTACGTGTGAGAAACATTCTATTCCGCCTCCATAATTTACGTTTTTACTGTTTTTTTCTCTTTTTCTCTTTAAAGAATAATTCATGTCTATCTTTCTCGAAAAACTATGAGAGAAGGATGAGGCAAAAGATCCATGTCGTGATGTGGTAGTAGCTTGAAGAAAGGACGTTTAAGTTTGTCCCAGATTAGTATAACAATTCTCAGTGGATATTCATGAGTTTTTTTGGTTTTCTTTTCATCTTCAAATTGAAAATTTAGCACTTTCGTTTCAAAATTTCGCATTTTGTCGTTTTTATAGATATTTCGTATTTTACCTCGTTCTCCACAAGTATACAAGTAAACGAAAATAGCGCAAAGTAGATTTGAATTTACAAGTAATCAAGTATGCACGTAAACACCACACCATGGCGGAAGCCAAAAAAACATTGTGCCTCGGAACACTTAAGCTAAAAAAACAAAAATGTTAAGGAACACTTCAAGATCCTAGCAGTTTGAAACTACCTGAGAGAATTACTCATGAGACCCAAAGTCTTTTCACAAGTGACGTCCACTGAGCATAACACGCTTATCCGTCAAAGTTTAGGAATTTCTGGCGCCCCAAACACAAGAGAAAGGAAGTGATAATTGAAATCCAGGGATCCGGGCTTGGATCATCAATGATCAGACTATAAAATGTAACCAACCAAGCTTAAACTTACAGGAAATATCAAGCGTTTTCTTTTGTTTTCTAGTACAGAGAATTATTTGGCATTTTCGTTATGAGAATTACGGTGGAAAATTGTATTTATAATAATTCTAAACCAATGAAAACATTAAAGAACAATCAATCATCTCACGTCAGACCTATGAGCTGGGTACAGTAGTTATTATTATTATTTAACATTTCAAAATTGTCAGTTTTCTAGAGTGTGCATAAGTCGTCTGGGAGGGGGCTTGTCCTCTCTAGCTTCGCCAATAGTGGCTGAGTGAATATGACTTTGAATAATTAAATCTTGTTGCCATGGAAGCGAAGTTTAACTGAGAAGTATCATGGTGCAAAAGTATCAAATATCACACCCTTTATTTTCATTCATGCCACATAATTTGGTGCAACCGTTGTTACAGAATAGGCGAAAACGAGTTTAAATGCTAATTTTCGTTAGCCTGGAAACGAGTTTTCGAGAAAATTTTATTTCCTGGAGGAAATTTTTAGAATTTTACTTAGAATTTAGAACCGCTCGCTCCTGACTATCGAACGCAAGAGCCAGACAGATTTAACAAAAAACGAAACAGGCACCCTAAAGTCGCTAAAAAGAAGTGCAGGAGGAACTTATAAAGTACAGTAGAAACAAAGCAAAGACAAAATCTTCATAAACATAAATGGAAACATTTCTTGTGGGCTCACCAGAGAAAAATAGCTGTACCAAAATTAATGACTTTAACATGCCGATAACATAGCGACTACAACCTGGATCGGGACAGACTTTTTTTAATGATTTATTTCTATTTAGAAATCGAATTTTAAGATTTTGATCTAACTGCATGCTCATCTGGTCATTCTCTATTGAGCTGGATGTGGAAATTGGCAATATTAAGAATAGTATCCTTTAGCTAATCGAAAAATGTCAATTACGATACTCCATAATGGCCTCTTCCAAATGTTGTACAGAATTCTCCTAAATTCTGCAAAGAATTTACTTTTATTTGCAAGTGAATTGAAAGGTAATGGGAAGCAACCACATTATTTTCCATACCTTCTGGGCACAATATAGCAGAGCGAATACGCAGAAGGTCTGTACGAAAGAGTCCAATACCCACAAATATTAAATGCAGAAAATAAAGCGATAAAGGGTTTTAAATGCTCATGGAAGAACTTAAAAATGACTAACCAAGAGAGTCCCCGGTCTGGAAAGTAAAGTTTGGATTTCGTGTGATGATAGTTTACGCTTCAGGTGTAAATAGTAGAGGACAATATTCGGCCAGTTTGGAAATAACATTGGTCAAAGACGTTTTTCGAATAACAAATATTCACTATTATATTTCTCTTTATTTGCATTATCCTTTTATTACCATTAACAACATTCTCACTCTGCTAAAGAAAAATGTATGTACTGGGACTCGAATCTGCATTCTGACTCAGAAAGTCAGCAAACTACCACTTCCGCTACCCAGCCACCTGACAGTAAGGAACTTTGAAGGTATAGAAAGTGATTCGTAAATTTTGACCGTTGTTATTTTGAAACTGGCCAAATAGTGCGTCCTAGTATTTTAGTACCTTTACACCTGAAAGGTAAACTGCCACCACACGAAGTTTTCTCCCAAACTACACTTCTCAGACCGGGACCTTCCCTTGTCAGTAAAGATGAGAAATGATAAAGAATAAAAGCACTCCGAGCGAGGAGAGAAAACAAGCTGTAGTAGCAAGAAGATAAAACAAGAGAATGTTGTTTCTCGCCCATTTATTTTTGTATGTATCTAGAAGAGATTGTAAGGATGCGGTTCAACAAAGAAAGAGTAGTTACAGTCGAGAAAGGAAGATTATATGCATTAGATTTGCAGATGATATGGTGGTTGTTGCAGAGAATGAAACATCACTTAACAGCATACTATAACAGTTAAGAGAAAGCTGTGAGGAACGGAAATGAATATAAACGAAAAGGAATCTATGGTAATGGTAATTGGAAGAAATGGAAGCACAGGCAACATGAAAATTGGAAAGAAAAAGAACAGCCTTGAAATTTCACGGAAGTACTAGAAAGTGAACGTATGAAGTGTGATAAAGAAAAAAAAAGACCGGAATAGCAAAGGCGTTCACTAAGAATAATCTTTACGTAGACCAATGAACAAGACATGAGGAAAAGATTAATTAATTGGTTTGTGTTGAGGAGTATAGTATCGTATGGAACCGAGAAGTGGACTCTCTAAAAACGTTAAGAATGATTTTGAAATGTGAGCATGGAGAAAAATGAAAAAGATCAGTTGGTCCCAGAATATAAGTAACAAGGAAATGCTTAAGACAGTAGGCGAGAGACGGACAATACTTTACACAATAATAAGAGAAAAGCAGAAACTGGTTAGGGTATAGTTTAGGCAGAGATTATGTACTAATGAATACAACTGAAGGTGGTGCATGGCTGTTAGTAGATTATTATGATTTTTTTCTTAAAAAAAAAATGCACTAGGTAGATCGACACGAGCAGCAGTCAATATTTTTTGGAATGAGGGTATGGTAGAGGAATAAATTAGAGGAAGAAGACTGATGTAGTATCTTTACAGTATTAAGGAAGATACGATAGCACAATCTTACGATAACACAAAAAGGAAAGGGCAAGAGGGAGAGGGGTTAGCTTGTCATGAAGAACCTGCTGCTTTCGTCGCAACACAAATTATGATTATAAATTAGGGGTCTAGATGCAAAGGGATGGAAGTGACATTGTTTAATAGTTGGAATTCATTTTTTAAATATGATAAAATGTTCGTAGTTCGAGTCTTGCTGCCGGTAATCCTGAGTGGTGTTCACTTGGAGCACAGAAATACCGGAATGGTATCTTAACTAAAACCTGGAGTCTATCTTTCTTGCCCTTGCCCCGCAAGAGTTCTCTTCAAGGGACGTTATCTCACAGACAAGGAAGAGCTTAGGCTATTTCTGTCTGTCTGATCCATAGCTAATAAAGAAAATAAAGAAATGTAAGAAGTCTTCGAACTTATAAATCAAACCTCGTGTACTATTGTTGCAATGCAATGTTGCCACATAATCTCTTTCTTTTTCTCTTCTTCTTTTTTTTTGTCACCATCATTATTATTATCCTGTCGCCTGCTTCATGATTATAAAATTACAGTGACTAAGCGGTTCCTTCCAGTGATGTTCCTGACGGACGTAATTTCGAAATCAAATAACAATAATTCATTTACCTCTCTGTCTTCTGAACTTTGAAACGGTGCAGCGTCATGCCGTAGAAATGGGTGGCTCATTAAATAGGATTCATTAACACTGTTAACGTCCAATGTTGCCAATTTTCCCCCCAGTTCCCAGTAGAGAAAGGAGTAGAATCAGATCACGTAGTCCATAATATAGGAGATTATTAATGCGAGGGAAAAAGATTGAAGAACTCTTCTAGTTTCAAATAACGTATTGAATATTAATATCCACGCGTAATGGCTTATCTCGTACCGTATATGATGTTTCTAATGAAGTTTAAAATTAATTCCTGACGATGCTGATTCTATACTTTTTAGTTTTCAGAAACGAAAAAAAATATATATAACATCATTTATGAGAGAAGATGAAAAAGCCGACCTCAGTAGTCGTGTGATTCATGGCGCTTAGTCGCCGTTCATGAGGCCACGAGCTCGAATTCCGCTTGAGGATTTGTGGATGTTTGTGAATTTTATAGCAGCATTGCACACGCATCATAGAGACGAACCGAAGACCAAGTCCATGGAAAATAAAGATGGCTAAATAAAGTTTTTAGGAGATGTCGTTATTAAAGTGTACAGACACTTTGAATTATATTTACCGAAGTACATTACAGAATGTCGAACCCAGAGCTTGTTTTAAACTTGACGGAAGATCCAATTTCGTATTTCTTTTTTATAAAAATCTTTTTTTCTCTTTTGTACGACGCTTTGAATATAAACTAGAAAAAATATATCAGAACGGATGGTTCTGAGGTTTCGAATTGAACTGAATTGATTTTTTAAGGCCTTTAATCAACTTTGGCTCATGCCGGATGAATGGTAATAGGAGAATTGGTGGGAGGAAACGGGAGAACTCCGAGAAAACACACGCACACGGTGTTTGTTCACCACAAAGCTCACATGGCATAAGCAGGAACGAACCGACAACTCCAAGCGTTGGAGGTGAGCGCTCTACGATTGAGCCCCGCGACCCCGTAGGATTTCGAGCCCAGGATTTTCCTACGTTTTCACTACATTTGGTCTTCGAGGGTATTTTTTGTCGGGGCTCCTTATTACCACCTTGTTTATTTATTTACAAATTTACATTAGATTGGTATAAGCATGAAGCTTTAACCTAGCCCGTCACAAATCTGAGGGATGGCACCCTCGGTGGATACTCTTCTGTGGGAAAGGATGGATAAGGCATAGACCAAGGCCGTAGTGTTGGTTTCATCTTGGCATTTCCACGTTGAAACTAAAGTAAATTATATGAAGAAGTACAGAACTTCAGTTAGTATGGCCAGCAATAGAACTTAATCTTACATTTCAGCTCCAATCCGAAGTTGGTGATCCAGCTTAACTACAAGACTACGAGAACAGGGTAAACGAGCACATTCATTAATCAAATACACCCTTTAAGTCTGAAATGTGTGACATAAAGAAAAAGAAACAACAGTTTATTGTTTTCTGTCAATTAAAGTATGTATATCAGATACCGGCTTCTCGGACACAAAGTACTATCAAGTGAGATACACTGAAAACAGCTTAAGTGTTGTTTATGAAAATTATGGAATATTCAAGTTTGTTCGCTAATTAACAGAAAATTGTTAAGAAATGTTCAAATGTATGGATATATGTATATATATGAGGATGAAAGCGAGTGTCGAGACAGAGAGCGAGAGAGATCTCCAGGTACGGAGATGATAAAACAAATTATGATCTGTTTTTTTTTCATGGAAGATAAAAGGTTATGTGCAGAAGTTTGGAATCTCTAGAAAAGGTTTAAGACATGGATGGGAAATACAAATCAAATTTAATTTTCGAATATTATTTGCTAACAGATGTCAAAGTTGTACTTGAACGAAATATATTAATCTTTGATTGTCTTTAGTAAACTATATTTTGCATGGGCCAGTTTAGTAACTTTTGACTTCGGCCTGCCACGAATGGTCCTTTAAAATCCACAAACATTCATGCTTCAGGGCGGAATTCGAATCCGTGACCTTCGAGTAGTCAGTGGCGAACACTCCATTTACGCACCCCGTGCTACGTTAAAAACCGATACAGGTGTTGTTATTTTTAGGATGGTTTCAGTGTTACTCCTTGCTTAGAAAATGCGCCATTACCAGGTAAATTGTAGCAGCAAGCAAAGTGGATGTGTTTTCACATAGTTTATATACAAATTTTCGTCTTTAAACGTTTAAAAAGTAAGAATATATTATCTAGATTTTAGGGCTTTGTTAAATGGATATATTGAAATAGTGATCCTCTCTATATAGATGTTTATTATTGAATGGTTTGTTTTATGTTTCTGGACAAGTCTCTTGACAAGATTTTGTATTAGCTTCCCAGGCGGGCAATGGCGAACACGTCTCAAGTCGTTATGCGATCGACTGCGAATAAACATTTAAAACCAGTTAAAGCCTGTCACTGGGAAAATGGCGTTCTTTTCGATTGAAAGTGAATAGGATAACTCGTAGTAAGCCGAAACTATGTAATGAATTTTTGGGGTCCGCCATTTTGAATCCAAGATACCGTCTTTGGAGGTATTTTGTAATATTTTCGTAACCTACTAGTGATGATGTACCGTCAAATGAAATTTTGTTTTTCTATCTCCAGCCGTTTAGGCAGCGTATTCTAAATAACAATGGGTTTGGCGGCCATTTTTGATCCAAGATGGAGACTTTTTTCAAAATGCTGTAATATTTTCTTAATCTACTCTTGATAATACACCTTTATCCCAAAATTCGTATCTCTAGCTCAAACGGTGTGGAAAATAAATTTTTGGGGTTCGCCATTTTGGATCCAAGATGGCGTATTTAGAAACATTTCGTAATATTTTCGTAGCCTACTAGTGATGGTGTACCGTCATACCAAATTTTGTTTTTCTAGCTCCAACCGTTTAGCCTCTGTATTGACTACTAAAAGTCTGAGTTTTTTAGGTGAGAATTCTTGCAGATTGAATTTTTTCAATCTCAAGAACCAAATACAACTTTACTATATTACATTTAGAGTAAAAAAAAAAAAATACATTAAAGTGTTAAAAAAACAATATTTACATTGTTTCTGTGTTGTGCAACTACTGCTTTCGGTAATTACATATCTTTGAAATTATAAACTATACAAGAAAGAAGGGCACTGAAGATCGAAAAGGAAGGCCATCTAGGAACTCATAACGATGATACTACAAAAATTGGTGTCCCACTGGAAATCAAATTTGGGGCTGAATTCCTACCGAAATTAAATTGAATTAAATTAGATTTTTTAAAAGCCTTTAGGCAACCACTTTGGCTAAGGCCGAATGGATGATGATGGGAGAATTGGTGGACTGAAGAAAGTGGGAAGAAACAGGAAAAGCCCGAGAAAATCCACGCACACGGTGTTTGTCCACGACAAGACCCATATGGCATGAGTTCGAGATCGAATCGAAGACCCCCATGCGCCAGAAGTGAGCGCTGTACCCCTGAGACACCGGGACCCCGGTCACACCGAGAGCATGAGCGTTAACGCTCAGCTGAGTAGTTCTTCACACATTCTCGTATTTAATTTCTCTAATGCCTTTTCGAGCGTTGAAAAGTATTTTTTTTTATATTGTTTTGGGTAAAGATCTTTCTTATTCACGTGAGAATATAAAATTAAGGTTAATGTAAAGCAACGATCTCTAACAAAAGATGACAGCACTATGTCCGTATGTTTCTAATATCGTTGCACGAAATTCCTACAAATTCAAGCCTAGAGAGTTCTAATTTTTAGAGAAGGAAGTTCATAACCAATTCAAGAGTTCGATCAATGCCGGTTTTGTATTTTCGTTTTTGTTTACTGTTGAAAGAGCTTCTTTGTTACTTATAGGTATTGATATTTACAACAATACTCAAGCGATTTCAACAATGTAGAAAAAATAAAATAAAATATTGAACTCTTGAAATGGTTATGGACTTTCTTCCCTGAAAGTTAGAGCTCCCTCGGCTTGAATTTGTAGGAGCAGCATTGACATCTTTTGTTGGAGATCGTTGCTTTACATTAACCTTAATTTTTAAATTAAAAAGAGTTCTCTTGTTTCTTTTATCTATGAGTATATATATATATATATATATGCGAGCTCCTGCGTAGCCTAGTCGGTAGCGCGCTCGACTTCAGCGCGCGGTCCCGGGTTCGATTCCCGGTGGGGGCTCAAAAATTTCGGTGTTGACCCAGCATTGTGAGGACAATTGGGGAGCTGCTGTGAATAAAAGACAGTGGCGATCACAGTGAGAGCTTCGGCTCTCCTCTCCCAACCCGTCTGGTGAGCGTGGGAGTAGTAGATCAACTCCTCCCTTCGGGGAGAGGCCTCATCCACTAGTGGATTGAATATGGCTGTGATTTATTATATATATCTGCGTGTTACATTTGGACCTAAATTAGATGGTGTGTATGTGTTTGACCTATAATTTGTTTGCATGAATCTCCCATAAAGAATGAACAACGAACACGCAGTAGTTAGCAATTTCCTACTCGTATCTATCGTAGCATTTATAACAGGAATTATTTTGTTCTACTGTTAAATATTTTCAGAAACTTTTCCTGGAAAAAAGCAAACAAGACAATTGGCTGGATGGGAATTTCCAACAACGTCACTGACGAAAATCATAAACCTTCCAGTGTCAGAAACAATTAAGGCAAATAATACTTGGCAATTTCTCGACCATTATTCAGAACACATTATAAATATTTACAGATTATTAGTCAGCCACAATATTACTTTCGATTTTTAGATGTGTTCAGTAAAAATTACTGTTCAATAAAATTCTTTGTTTAAATATTCTTGGAATCCAAAAGGTTTCCCATATTTGTCAGTATTTGTTCCTTAAGACTAATCTTTTCGTTTCTGTCTTGTAATCAAGGTTTGATTCCAAATTAAACATACAGTAGTTCGGAATTCAGTTTACAATGTATATTCTAAGCTCCGTCCGTGGGATGTCTATGGGATGAACAGTGGCAAACTATCATAGGTTCAACTTGCTCCGAACCCTCCACGGTATTAAGTTACCTTCGGGTCGAACACTAAAATTATTAAAACAATTATTATTTCGTTTACATTCGGGAGTCAATCAAGACTGAGGTTCTATTAGAACTAATTAGTAGGAAGTAGCTATATCTAATTGCAATACTACTACTAATAATAAATTAATTTTAAAATAAGGAAATTGTGGAAACAACTTTGATGTCACTGGTTACAAACTGCAACATTTAAATTGAAGTTCAGTTTAGAAATACATGTATACACAACTTCAAGTTGTATGCTCGGTTAAGTATTATATTCCGAGGTCATAGGAAATATAGAGTAAAAGGGTAACTGATAATAACAATGAAACTGAAATAGTTTTATTTGAAAAGCTGTAAAACCAGTGTAAAATTCCGTAGGTTTCATTCCTGTTTACAAGAAATGAGCGGAATCTAATATCTTAAATGAACTGTTTAGATATAACTCTTCTCTTGTACAAAATGTTCTAAATTAGATTGATTACAGCAATACTTATAACAGTGGGAATAATATCGTAACCTCAGTTTGTTATGTAACAGTCTTACAAAACATTTCTGTATGGTTTCATATCGATCTTTTGCAGTTTTTTTTTTCGTCTGTGCCTCATACAATTATTTAATATAAGATCCTAGATGCAACCTAGTTAGTTCATTTCATTGACTAAAAAATACAGCCAACCAGTTTGCTTGCTTCTATAATTATTATTGAAATGTGTTCGTTAAATCTTAGTTTACTAATGAAAATTAATTTTATTGATTGAACCTTACCAATCTCTGTGATTGTTATATAGTATTTACTACCCATATAATTTGTTTTGTTTGTAAAACGCTTAAAATTAGTTTTTAGTGTTTTTATTTTAATTTTAGTTTTCATTGCATCATTGTTCAATTTGATTTATATCATCTTATAACATAACATTATCATTATGCACATTAATTTTCATTTTACTTGGGGCCGTGGTGGCTCAATGAAAGAGTCTTCACCTCTGGTGATTGTGGTTGTCGGTTCAATAACTGCTCACCACATGTGGACTTTGTGATGTACAAACACCGTGTGCGTGGTTTTCTTGGAGTTCTCCCGTTTCCTCATTCCTCACTTCCGTCTAATTTCTTCATTACACCAATTCTCCCATTATCAACCATCCGACCTGAGCCAAAGTTGCCTAAAGGCCTTAAAAATTCAATTTAATTAATTTTACATTATCAGCACACAACATAAGGATTTAGTAAGGTACCCTTGAACACAAGTTGTTTACAAATAATAATAATAATAATTAAAACTCCATTTTCATTCCAAAATAAGGAGATATATTGGCTTCTCTCTCCTTCCAAAGCTGTACAAAGTTAACTTTATAATATTCACACTAGAAAATGGTCACTAGCATTGCATGAATTATAGAGAAGCACAAACACCAATTGCTTATGATGCCACCACATACATTGTTTCGTGATTAGGCAAATGAACAAGTATAGTTGTTGTTACTTTTCCAATAGGAAAGCACTGGGGAGAAGGGTAAAAAAAAAGACTGTTGATAGTAGCGTTGTTAGTACACGATCCACATTATTAATTAGTGTTATGAAGTCCCATCATTAAGTGAATGAGAAAAGTTTTGCAAAGCGAGCCCAGCCAGCTGCGGGTGCTATGTTTCCAACATCGTTTTGGCTTGGTTATCGTGTTCAAGAAATATGGATGGGACGTTAGCTGACTCGCTCTACGCTGAGTTGGGTTTTGAGTTGGTGCTGGTTATATTAAGTCAGTGGGAGAGAGAGGTGGGTTAGATATAGGATAATGGCTAGTAGTAGGGGGTGCGAGAAAGTCCTATGCCCCCCTCCGTCCTACACTAACCAGAAAGTAAAAAGAAAGGCAAAGTTATTTTAGAAAAAAAATGCAAAGTTTTTAACCTTTCTTAAGGCACCTCTCTAATCTTTATGAATATTAATGCGAAGTCGAAGAAAGAATGAACTAGCTTGCTACCTACCTGACCCCACTACCAACGCTTATCGTATTTCGGGATTTAGACAACAAAGAGAAAGAAGCAAAAGGTAACTGCATTAAAAATATGGGAAGAAACAGAGATGAAGATGAAAAAGAAGCACGATGAAAAAAAGGGAGAAGGAAGATTAAGGAAAAGAATACGATGGATTCTTTATAAACAAGCGAAATGAAGTTGACAGAAGATTACTTTTCAACAAGGTTGGATAAGGTAATTGTGGTACTCCTTTCAAAGTAATTTAACTAACGCCTTTGGAGTTATAGTAACAGACAGCTAGCTGCAGTTATGTGGGCATCTTGTATTGAGAGAATCAGTGAGTAATTCAAACGCGTGTACTTCCACGTATTGTGTCTAAACAATGGTAAAGTTAACATTTTTTTTTAATACGTGTCAAAATTTAATCTACACTCATTTGGAATGTATGCATTCATTCTCTAACCTAGTTTAACTTATTTATAAGCTATCACTACAAAGAAGAAGCACTAAAACCAAAAACCAAATTAAAAATCCCAGAACTAATCCTCAGAAACACAAGTTGGTTTACAGAAAGTCAAACAGAAGATATTTGTGAAATTGAATAATATAAGAAGTTCGGGGATTTGCGGGAACGTATGAGATGATTCGGGAACATTACGATGACGACATTTTAATTATAAGCAGACTTTTGAACTATAATATTGTCTATGTCCATACCACGACTTACGATGCTTAGCACTTAACGTTCGTGTGAAACTGACACAATAACCTGACTTACGACGCTTAACATTTACGTCCGCGTGGAGTTGATAATACAACCCGACTCATTACACTTACGTCCGTGTTGAATTGACATCATAGCCCGACTTACAACGATTTGCACTACGTTTGTGTGGAACTCAAACTATTCCCTGATTTATACACACTTGCTTCACCTTGATATCCGATCCTCTTTTTTAACTACCCTCATCTACAACGTTATGTTTCGACTTACGACTGTTTTGAATCTCTCTGGAACCAATTAGATCGTAATGCGAGGCATCGATTACTATAGGTAGTAACCGATTTGTAATTAGTACTTCCGAAGTAGGAGGCAAATGATATTGAAACTTCATAGCTATGGTCTGTATACAGAATCTGAAGATCATCAAGGCATTTGCAGATAGGAACGAAATGTGATGTTCAATATTTCATTGGCTGTTCACTTCTCCAGTGATATCGTAGTTTGAGAACGAATTTCGAAAATCATACAACTCTTGAAAACAATTCACAGAAACGCGTTTCTTCGATGAACACGTTGCTTTCTTTATCTTGTTTTGTTTTGCAAAATTCTGATTTACTGTAAAAACGGTTTTTAGTGTTGTAGTTATTTTTCCGAAAAACGGATATGAAGAAAGAGGAAAGTATAAAGACAACAAGTTTGTTTGTCTTCTAGGAACCTGTATCCCCTCCCCCATCCCTACAATTTCCTAATGGATTAAGCGTAAGCGAAGCATGTTTTCTACAATGTAGCCCATAGCTCGAGTGCATGTGACAGCTTATTGCAAAACATTGAGGTCTGTACTTGACTTCGGGGGGTTAGATCCTATTTTTTCTTTCCCAGTATTATATAATGTAACTCTCCTGCCAAGACAAACAAAACATCCTGTTGTTCGTAACGAGTTTTTTTTTTCGTATAGTTTCTTCACGAGGTAACATTGAAAACACTAACGTACCTCAATGTATGTAACAAGAAGGATCATAAAACAAAAATTTCACCA
>JAGDQP010053695.1:0-13504 GCA_022664845.1 Lepisma saccharinum
CTATCTTGAATATTTACAATAATTTTGTATAATTTGATCTTAAGTATGCATTTTTTTACAACTTTGTTTTACAGTCTTGTCTTTAAAATTTGAAACTTCTTAAGGTATTACTTACAAAGAGAAGTGCAGAAGTAACCCAATCCATCTCCTACGCGATGTACATCAATTGAAGAGGCTCATTAAGTATAATATAATGCCAAAATATTAGATTGCCCAAATATATCTTGTCCGCTAGAGGGCAAGGAGGCTTTTAGGTTCTATTTCCTGTCGTGCTGTACTACGATGAATGCTCTTGATACTATGTATCCCTTGTCGTCCAGTTAATCATATATAACAAAAGCACAAGTGGTGCCACCTATAAAGTGAACATCAAGTACAAAAAATCACTGATAAAACGCATTAACTGCCCTTAGTACATAAGAAATGTCTCGTAGTTACGTTATTTAACATTTACAAGGGCAATAAGACATGAGTGCTCTTCAAAAGTAAGTGTGTTTTCATAGAGACCAGAAAAGTCAGAATATTTTGAGCACCCTATAAATATACTTTATTTTTAATATGTAAATGTTATTTGTTTCTTATTCATCACCACAAATCACATTGCTCGAAATTAAAAGAAGGGTGTGCTCATATTAAATTTGTAATATGTTAATAATGTTTCAAGCTCTTTATTTTCTTCAATATTTTATTTGTTTTCACATTAATTAATTAAACTTTGCCTTCTTCACAGAACTTGTCACATTATGCAACCTTCCTACAACATACAATTGCGCTCTCACTTGTTCAAAAAGATCGGGATATGCTCTGTACTTGGGGTGTGAGGGTATCAGTATATAGACGGTATGGGTTGATGGGTACTTCCACAAAAAAGATACAATTTAAGTTTTAAAATTGGTTCTTGTTGCAATCTTGGACTTCTTCTGAAGTTAAAAGTTACTATTGATTTAGTTAAAATAAATTTTATTTTTCTTATTAATTAATTATTTAAGCAAGACTTTTCAAGGAACATTTTAAAAGTTCTCCTCCAGCGACTGTCAATTACAAAGGTGGTTCCGGGAGTACGACTTTTAATTAAACACATTTTATAATTAAACCCACAAAAGTGGAATTTTACCTGTTTCTTGAGAAGTAAACTTAAGTTCGAATTCAGCCTGTAACTATTAATAATTAAATTACCCGAAAGGCATTTATTATATATATGAACTTATAATCAACACTAAAAACAATCATGTTTTTTTTAAGTAACGAATAAGGTACAGACGTGCAGAGTAGAGCAATACTCAGAAATGAAATGTTTCCCTTAAACTCTGATGACCGCACAGCAGAGATTATAATAGTCAAGATTTTAGTCTATGTAGAGGATTTGTTATTACCAGGTAGGGATCCACTTGATCACATAGAATTATTGGATGTTGTTTTTGGAAAACTCGAGGAAGCCAATGTGACAGTGAACCTATAAAAGTGCACCTTCCTAGTGTTTGAAGTTCAGATTTTAGGATTTGTAATCACACTCACAGTAATAGTGAAGGATTCAAAGTATGTCGAGATGATGAAATATTTTCCCGTTCCGAAGACAACGAAGGTGCTCCAGCATGGGCTGGGATTGTTGTAGCGGTGTTCGAGATTCGTTAATGAATTTTCGAGGAAACCTGCACCGCTGTATGAATTGTTGCAAAAGAAAAAGAAATAGGAGTGGCTATCGTCTCACACTAAATGCTTTGAGGAAATCAAACACGAGGTAAGTAGGAATATACTTTTGATGCACCCAGACTTGACGAAAGATTTCATCTTAGTCGTAGGTGGATCTACGGTTGGTACGGCAGGCATCCTGACCCAGGTTCACGATGGAAAGCAGTGTATTATAGAGTTCACGGGACATGTCCTTACTCCATGTGAAGCCCGGTACACAATAACCGAAATCGAATTGTTGGCATTGGTTAAAGCTATTAGGAAATGGCGTAACTTGTTAATGGGACATCACGTGACAGTGCAGAGGGATCATCAAGCCTTATTGCATTACAGGAACATCAAACACTGGAATTCAAGGTTACATAGATGGTGCTTGGAAATTCAGGATTTAGATATGGAAATTCAGCACATACCAGGTGTAAAGAACATAGCTGCGAAGGCGTTGTCTCGCGTAGCTCATCAACAGTCACCAAAAGTGGTCGGAATATCCAACTTTTCTGTTTTGCCTGGAGATCTAGTTAACATCACTAGCCAGGAATGGATGAACTACTAATGTGAATGCTACAGTTTGAGGAAGTTAATTGAGGAATAGATGCGTGAGGGAGATGAGAAACAGGACGAAGCTACCCGTAGATCTATGAGACGGTTTTGTAAATTGGAGAATGGAATCCTGTGCAAAAGAGATTTTCACGTGCAAACGAGGTTTCCACGTGCATGGAAAGTGGCGTATAGTTGTACCAAAAAGATTTGTGTCATGAGTAGTGAGGGCGCATCATGATGATAGAGGCCACTTTGGGTACTTGAGAATCCAGTCCTCTATAATGAAGAACTACATTTGAGAAGAAGTCATTTACTCGGAAGTGAGAAGATATGTCATGGACTGTGTACTGTGTATGAAACAAAAGGCCGACACTCATCCAATTTTTAGGAAGTTAGAGATGATCACCACATCCAGACCAAGGGAAATAGCCTGAGTTGATTTTATCGGTGCCTTACCTCGGAGAAAGGAAGATTGAACTCATATTTGTCCTTGTTTGGACGTATTCTCCAGGTATGTTGTTGCATATCCTATTAGACTTGCGACAACAGTGGCGGTACTAAAGTGCCTAGATACCTATGTATAGCACTTAGATATCCCTGATGCAATCCCGTCCGATTACGGTCCTTGTTTTACTTCGAGGAGATTTATCATAAAGTCGAAGTGTAAAAATTTTATCACACAAAGCCGTATGACCCGCAAAGCAATCGGGAGATGAATCGTCTCTGACGGCTGTATTGCATAAAACATCAAGTGGAGCAGAGCAAACACCTTAGAAAGATGGCAATGCTACTAAACTATACGATCTCTGAAACATTGAAAATAGCACTTTTTAAGTCCATTTAAATATTAAGGACGTTATTCCTTTGATGACGAAGATGCTTCAACTAGAAACGACCGATGAGAAGACATGGGATCAAAAGTTGTTGATGGTCACAAACTCCAGGCAGAAGCGGGTCAGAGAAAGAGATCGTCGAATGGCCAATGAATCAAGCATGCAACTACACTTAAAAGTAGGCGATCTCGTGTTCCTATGAACACACACCTTGAGTGATGCTCTTAATCAGCAGATCAAAAATATGTTTAACTTGTACGAGGGATCGTATCTATGTGTATCCAAACTTAGCCAGAAGGTAATGTAGCTAATGGATCCATCAGATGGGAAGTTATGTGCACATCGCTCGGAACAATAGTGTAAGCTTTGTAAGCCCACAGAGAAAGCCTACTGGCATTGGAGATGGCTCAATCAAATGGAGATCCAGACCTACCCCAGAATCAACCGGCAAAGTACGAAAAATGAAGAGGAGCAAGAAAAGATGTGTGTGACGAAGACCTACTTAAGGTCAGCATTAACCCATGTGAGTGGTGTAGTGTACATAGTTGTGCGATAGCGCGTGTAGTATGTACGTGTATGTTCTATGTTTATGTATAATATAATCACGCTTAAGTGTGCAATTCCAAACAGAACGGTACAGGTTACCGCGTAGTTCGGACGCCATATGTAACCGGACGCGCCAGTTACATTGACTTCACGAATCGACTCACTCCCTGTGATGACGACGCATATGCCTATACAGTATTGAGATGTGGCAACCATTTTGTAAAGACAAACTATGACGTCATCAACTTTCGTTGCGAGCAGTTGAAACTAGCTACTCGACTGTGTTAGATCATGGCCAGTTATAAAGAAGGAAGATGTTTCTGATAAGTAGTGCGTGAATATACGTATATATGTGGTGTTTTAACACGCATAGTGCAATATTTCGAGCGTTTACGCATGAAACGAATGTCCAAGGACGTTTCCCAGGTAAAAAGTTGCATCGGATAACGTGTGTGAAGTTGAAAATAATTACGTTTCGTTAACCCATGAAACTTCGAGAAGAACGACCTGTGGTGTGCTGATAGAACGTTTAGTTTAGAGTATTAACAGCAGAGACTGTAAGTAATTTGTTTATTTATATTATCGTAGCTGTATAAGGAGACAGTGATACTATTTGAATAACGAATATTGCCCACGAGTCACGTTACTTCTTGTTCCATGCAGTTATTAGTCAAACGAAGGCTACCATTTTTGCTTATTGGCTAAATGTTTTAGACTGTGTTTTTCCGATAACTGCGCGCTACCCACTACCTTGGAGAAAGTAACTTGGTTGGAAAAAACAGTGTTACATTGTTTGTCATCCAGGGATTTGTATTTGTTCTTGGTGATTTATTGTCTATATATGTTTTTGGTACGCTTTTATCAAAGCTCTGTTCAATATTTGTGTATAAACACTGCATAATTTTCAAAATTCCTACCAAGTGCAATAACATGTATCACAATAGTGTCGCAGTCAGCTCAGTAAAAAAAAATCAAATTTAACTTTGTATTATATCTATCAGAATAAATTACAAATACTTCAACGTGCATGTAAAAGAGGTGTGATATATTTCAGTTTTAATTAGCGGCTGAACCTTTGTATTCATCTTTCCTTCTGTGAATTAGCCAATAATACATATAGAACCATCGTTTGTTCAATTTGCATATAAGAATCATTTAGTTGTGTCAGGTTGAGTACCAAGGTTTCCTATAATAATGGTTTGAAGTGATGCTACCAGTAGCCGAGTTAATACTTGACATATTGAGATCGCCACGAAAAAACATATTTATTCTTTTGTTCATAAATGTAGTTAAAAACCACATGCAATATTCCTGAAATACTTTGAGTTTCAAGTCAGAAATAAAATAATGGAGCGCAATCAGCATAGTTTGAATACCTGGTCCATTTAATTTCCTATAATTACCTTTAGGTCAACAAATGGTACATTTACTTGTTGCAATTGAAAATCATTTTTAAATATGATGTAACATCCATCACCTCTAGATTTATTGCTAGTTTGCATTGATCTATCCATTCTAACAAAATTGTGTGTTTTTCATAATTGAGTAAAATATTGTCTATCAAGTTTAAACCAAGATTCAATTATTGCAATTCAATCATAGTTGGTACAATTTGTTTCAGTAATGAAATCCATAATTTGGTATTTAAACCACTAACGTTTTGATATGTTAAAATATGGACAACCCATGATAAAATTAATTAAAGGTCACACGTTCCGTCATAAAAGTATCTACTTAATCTTCAACTTCAGTTTCCACCCTTCTACCTATTGAGGTCTTAACATTATTAGGTTGGGCTAATCGTGAAAGATTGTCAGGTTCGAAAACCTATCTTCCCGAGGTTTACCAAAAATTGGGTATACAAGACTTATTCTGGCCAAAACATGGTATTTGGTATTTGGTCATAATCCTTAACATGTACTAATATATAAAGAGATACATATCCTGGGTGTCAAGTTTTTAGGCTTTACACAGTTAAGAGGCCTAAAGTTTACATTATAATGTATGCATTCAATAATATCTTCACATTACGCATTCTGCTGTAGCCCAGTAACAAATAAGGCTTTGATTTTCATCTGCTGAGCACTAACCTGTAATTTATTAGTTACCTTTATCCTTTTTATCAGTACTGACTTTGGTTTATTCAACTTCTACAAGTCTTGTACAGCATTACCGGAGTTAGTTGGTATTGCATTTTTCACCTTTTGTTTTCCGCAGTGGTCCATTGCTCATGTTGTGTGTTGCATGTGTCCCCTTCATTGTATTCTCTTATATCCTTCTCCGTTTCCGGTATGCTCATAGTTGAAGCTTCCGACTCTTCCACTTGTGTTGGCTATTAATCTGATGTTTCGCCCTGCATGTTCACTTTATTTGCATTAACAATTATGCTAAAAGAGTTATCAGTTTTGTTTGTTTGTAAGGTGTTATGGTTCTGACTAATGCTGTACTATCCTTGTACGCTGAAAGTACCTGACGTTACTGTACAAACCACTCCCACTTTTCGCTCTTAACATCGATAGCAGTATATCTAGTAATTTACTATTTTCTTTCTTAAATGCAATAAATTCAGTTTTCAATAACTCAAATTTTTATCCCTTGCACCAAAGAGGTAATTTTACACTCATATTCCTGACTGAAAGTACGCTTAAATTCCTTATTTATACTTATTGAGTTGTCTAATTCAATGTATTCACTTTCTATGTCACTTGGAATTCA
Source organism: Lepisma saccharinum (assembly GCA_022664845.1). Lineage (NCBI taxonomy): Eukaryota > Metazoa > Arthropoda > Insecta > Zygentoma > Lepismatidae > Lepisma > Lepisma saccharinum. The sequence continues at coordinate 6,324 of JAGDQP010053695.1, forward strand.
CTTATCTGTGTGAATTTCCTTTCTAATAGTGGCGCTGTGTTGTCATTCTTCATTCGTTGACAGAGCTAACATTTGTATGTATGAATTTCATTGTTCATATATAATTCGAAATCACTTTTGACTATTTTCTAGCAATCTTTAACGAGCACAAACCACATGCATCCTTTGCAGGCACCATGCCAATAATAATAATTATAATAATAACAATAATAAATGAGGAGTATGCAGGAACATGTCTATGTTACATATTAGATTTTTGTTAGCGTATGCATTTCAAATTCTTCAATTAATGAAAAACAGATTCTACAACTTTATTGCCCCAAATATTAGGACAAAGATTCATGGATTTCTTCCTGGTAACTCCTATCTTACAAATATTGCAATGCTTCAACCACATAACATTAATTGGGTTTCATACAAAGCTCACAAGGGACCATTGCGATTCTGTGAATTTGATTTCTGAAAATGCTTAACACTATTCTGTAGGGCATCCAAAGAAACACAGAAAATAGGGATTTTTATCTGCGGAACATATTAAGTAGGGATGGAGAGAAATTACTTCAAACTTTGAAAAATCTTTCTTTTGATTTTCCTTTTCACCCACTGGAGACCCTGTAGTTAACAAGAATATGAACTAGATAGCTGGAAGTGAATGACACCCTTTGGAAGAGTACATAAGAAAATCTGGAAACAGCAGTTCTTTTTTAATATTTAAAAGCAAAATTAAAAATTGGCCCTGTAAAAAAAAGGTTGCGATCCACAAGAAATAGTTTTGTGCAAATAATTGTTTGTTTTCTTTTTCACAAGAGACCATTACGATTTTGTGAAATCGATTCCTTAGCTGTTCTATCGGATGGTGCAAAACCATCGAATTCATTTCCTTTATGACTACTGCGCCTCTGCTGTAGTGTCTTCCAACTGAACTCTGACAGACTCCCCAAAGCCTTTCCCCTACTTCATCTCAGCCTGATTGCCAAAAAGAAAACGAGTCGAGATATCTTCCTTCGTGGCCCATGACTTAGCCATGTAATCGGGACTCGCAGAAGTCAGTAATTGCTAAAATGACCAAACAAAATAAAATTTATGAAAATAAAATTTGAAGGCGCAGGATCCAATATATGGTAACAACTGGATGTTTTACAACTGTTGGAATATTCGGCAGACATCTTTGGATACATGTTTTATGTGTTATCCATTTGCAGAAGAGTTCTTATATTGATCAGTGGCACATACTTTTACACAACCGCATGCAGCTCCTGTAATTGATCTGAATAATTAATTGTCCACTCCTCGACCATCAGGTACGAGTTCCTAATGCACTACGCCACCCGCATTCTACCAAATGGAAAACATTACCATTTTGTTAAACCACCCTCTTCGGGCAGGACTTATGTCGTCTTTAAAGTTTTGCGGAAATATGCAGTTTTTCATCCACTATGACTATTCATCGCTAACATTAGGAGTGAATGTCACTTACTTTTAAGAACAACTATCAACACTGGATGATTTGCTTCGTTCCGGTTCTTGTACCAGATAGGGAAGTGTTATTGCAGGTCAGTGAAGTTGCTACAGTGAATCATCATTGAGTGTTCCTACAGAAATATGATGATAAGATTACCTAGCTTTACATTTGAAAGACCAGACGAAACTTACTGTATAAAATGTCTCAACTTGTAAAGCCTGTTCGTCTTAACAATATATTAGCTAAACATTACTATAGCAATAATATCATGATATGACATAATCAGGAGATGAACTGTATTTGCAAATAGTGGATGAAACCTACAACATGTCATTATTGGTGAAACCCACTGGTTTATAATATAAATACTTCATTCACCACTTGACACCATATATCAGAAATAGTGCTCATGAAGTCGCAGTTGACAATTCTCGCACTGAAATTAATCTTTCCATCTATCAAGTTATAGTAATATCCATCATTCTTGCCACATAAACCTGTAACTCTGTATTTTAAATCTTTTTGCCAGCGGCCTCTTTCTTAAGTCCAATATTCGATTGTTGCCTGGACTTCTTCTTCCCTTTTTCACCACAGATGTACTGCTTTTATATACACTTTTCTAACATTACTAATTTTCACATTCCTTGAAACTGAAGATGCAGAAATTAATCTAATGGCTACAGTAACCTCCCACATTGATTTGTAATGATTTTCTGTGAAACAAGCATGGGCTGTCTTACCATGATTACATGCTTTATAGGCCCCTTCCATCTTACCCCAACATGCGCCCGGATACCTCGATGCCATTGGTCCAAACTTCAATTGTATCGAGTACCATAGTTAGTAATGATTCTAGTGAAGTACTTCTTTTTCTTCAAGATTGTCAAGGTACTATGTTACTCACAAATTATTAATAAACTCTGATTTTAGATCAGACTAAAATAACAATCTAAAGTTTTACACATGCATTTGCATTTGTGAAGAATGCGTCCTTCTCACAACTGACTAAAAAATCTTCAAATACAGTGACTTGACTGCATTTAAAAGTACCATAAGTGTCGAGGGAGCATCTTTGCCCAGTAGGCCGTTTTTGAACAAATAACTCTAGTACCCTTTTCCGTGACTGTACCACCGTCATTTCCGGGTTATAACGGATAAAGTGAACCTATAAGCGAATTTGCACCAAGGTTATGATTCGGTTACACTGCAAACACCTTCATCAAAGTTAACAATATTTATTTTCAAATGATATAGCTATTGTCCACACCCCAGACCTATCCCCAAACTTAAGTAACTTAAGTGAACTTATACAATTGAAAGGAATGTTTCTGTGTTACTTTGTGTCATTTGTTATGAGGATGATGTTAATACTGTTTACTGATAACTCATTCTTGTTAAAAAGTATATTTAGTGCGCTATTATGTGTATATAATAATAACATATGTACGAATGATACATGTCTGTAATAATAACTAGTTGACGAGGTTTGAAGGAAGGGAATCTGACCAAAACATATTGTAATAGAACAAGTGGAAGAAGTAAATGGTTACCTTCAATCTTATCATCTTCTGAGTAGTTCTATTGTCTTAAAAACAAGGTTTCAACAAACAATATATAGTTTTAAGTCTGCATATCCTACAGGGCTAAATAATCCGGCCCCGTGTACCCCAAATCCAATAACGAGGTATATTGAGGCGTCTACGTAAAAAAACAATGACACAATTTTAGGCGTTACAGTTGGGTTCTACTTCCCCATTAAGAATATAGTAAAGAATTGAAACATTGCGCACGATAGGAAGGAGCAAAAATTTACACACCACGTAGAAAACATGTTACACAATGAATCAAAATATAATTCCGTATGATTTATTGGCAAACTTCTTTGATATCTCACGCCAGCAAAATGCAAGTAAATAAGAACTAGAGACACCCTTCTTGTTTGTGCACACACTCCATATGTTTCGAATAGAGAATATCCCGACAGGAAAGTAAAATTGGTTGTTATTGTCACTGGAACAAACTTTTGGTGATCAGTTCCAACAATGATTCCAGTGACTTCTTGTGAAACATCAGCTTTCTGTACTAACAGAAAGTAAAAGAAACTGGGTAGGGGTCTTTCCCTTTTTAAAGCAACAACCGACGGACAGCCTTGAGGAGCGAGGGGAGACAGAAAGGGTTTGGAAAACGAAAGACGTAGGAGTCTGGTGGCAGAAACGATCTGGGATGCGCCACTACTCTTTGTGCGATGTAACAGATTGTGAGGTCAGGCAGCACTAAACGTTTCAGTGTAGGCAGCAACAGCAGCAGCAGCACATGAGGCGGAGTGGGGTTACGTAGAGAGAGGGGGGATGGGCCACAGCCACCCGTAGACAAAATGGGAAAATTATTCAGGAACAACCCGGCGGTTCTTGCAGAAAGTGCCAGTAAAGCCAAAAAACTCTGCACAAGGTGAAACAAGTAGAATGAAGAGGGAGACGAAATGTGATAGCAGAAAAGGAAAGTGAGAAAGAAAGACAGTGAGGCAAGAGAAGGGAAGAGAGAAAAGGAAATGCTTTCTTTTTATCGGCATCTTTGTTTTTTTTTTCGAAAGCAAAGGGGGAAAAACGAAATAAAGTCAAAAGTCTTGGTTTCTGAGGTAAAATCTAGTTACTCAAACGGTTAACGTTTTCTACAAAAGAAAGAGAAAAAGAACGAAAAAAAAATAAAACAAGAATAACGAAGTTCGTTCCTTAGTTTGCATTAACACTACTGTATATATGGCAATCCTACCTCTCTTGAGATAAAAATTAAATAAACTGAAAATTATGCAGAAAATCCATAGAATTCGGTACCATATTCCATGTCACATACCGACAGGTAGAAAACGGTAATCTTATTTATGGTATCGAATTATTTGCTGTGAATTAGAGATTGTGATTTTTATGCTAACATATCCATTTCACTAGTAAGACTTGATGAAAGAAAAGCATACGGTTACTGTAAGGAAAGCACCCAGAAAACTCACTCACAGTCTCAAATATCATGACGTTCTCCGCATAACATCAAGTAAAGCTTCCTCTAGAAACCTAACATTACAAACTACCGAATACCAAGAAGAGAGGGGGAAAAACGGTTTCAGATCTTTTCCAAGAATCCACCAATTTCACATGAAATATCATTAGTATGGTGTCCAGGAAGTGTTTCGATTTCACAGGTATAACACATGTATATTAAGTAAAATAGCACTGATATAAAAACATAAATAAGAGGGAAGTAATTTTATTCCTTTTCCCCAAGAAGTACAATGGAGTAAAAATGTGACTTAGAACTTATACTAGTATTAATATTAGAGGGTAAATGAAAAAGGGAGTGAGACGTAATATAACCAACAACATTAGTGGCTGTGTAGATATAAAGCTAAAAAGGGTATCATAGTTTGACTGGTGAGCTGTATGCGTTGTCCTGACTCAAAGGCACAATTCACATCTCTACTAAAACTTTAGAGCTATTAGTCGAATTAGAATTAACCTGAAGTGTTCAACGCAGCGAATCTTCCAAAAACTGTTATATTGTGATTATGCTTACACTTCCAAAAGAAAAGAAAACTGGAACTTGAAGAGCTCGTTAAAATAATGCAAAGACTACCACAGCATCAAATAACCACAAAGTAGCACTAACTGCCGCGAGGCATTTTTCCACCACATTAGCAGGTTAATTCTCTTGGGAGCACACAGCGATCACCAATTTACAATCTTAAAGTTTGCAGGACTTCCAAGGCGTCATAAGTTTTATTTTCAAGGAGATCTGCAGTTTGTGTTTCATTTACACAAACTCAAAAAAAATGTTAAAGAAACCATTTGCTTGAAAGTGAACTTGTAAGAGGTGTATATGGAAGTCTCATAAACACGCTCGTACATGACGTTCTATTAGCTGTATCCATCAATTTTACCAGACTTCTACTCGGCTCTTTTTCTGCAAATATGTCTGTGGTCTTGAATATAGAAACATCCTTGTAAACCTTCTCATCCTGTAGGCAGTTTGTTACCTAGAGTCGATCAGAAAGTTATTAAACCACCGCAAAATATGAACACAAGGCTGAATAAGGTTCACTGAAGGAAATAACGCCGTGTTTACATACAAGAGAATTGTCTGCAGTGGAAATGGCAAAACAACGTAAAATGTCCACATTGATAATGTGTTCAAATATACACCCCTGTAGTACTACGTTTGGAAAGTATGTACTTCTCACTTACTTCCATATGGAAGGTTCCGATGGAGATAATTTGAATGTTAAAATAAAGTTATTGACGTTAGGGTGTTAATTAATTAAACTGGTCCCTGCCAAATTCAAATGTATAAATACAGTGAAGCATAACAAAAATTTATCATCCCATTTATTTCGTAAACGATTTACTCCCAGTAAGAATACCGATACAAGTAAATTAATTTCATGTACTATTGTGGTAATGTATTGCATGTTGCACCATTATTTTTGGTCTAGTGGCAATAATTCAAATTTTCTTCACCATACTTCACCACAATCCTCTTGAAATTAAAAATGACGTGTGTCTGCATTATTCTTGGAAGTAATTCGGGTACGAAGTAAATGGGAGGAGAAACTTCTGTTATGTCTCTCTCTACTTATATAATATTTGAATTTAGCAGGGATCAGAGCAATTAATAAAGACACCAACTTCATCAATAACTGTAATTTAACATACAAATTATCTTCAACGCAATCTTTCGTATGAAAGTAAACGAGAAATAATACTGGTACTTTTGACGCTTGTATATATGGAGTAATGCCTGCCCTATATGCGTTCAAAACAAAATATCGTAAATTTGAAGTCCTGTAACTCGTGTTCAACTAAATGAAATGTAGTACTGCAAGTGTACATTGGGGACATCATGAATGAACTCTCGAAGTTTCATGTTGGTTTGTGATTTTTCATCGAAGACAGTTTCTTTTGTTAGAGTATCGCGCGATGATAGAGAAATAGATTTACAAAAGAATAGTGTAGTGACAAGTAGTGACACATACACGTATTCCTAGAGATTAGCACGGGAAGTATAAACAAACAAAATATTGGGGTTAGCAGTTCGCATGTCGAGTTGTATTTCTTGTTGTGTCTCATGTATCTACCAACAGACGATTTTTCGGTGAAGATACCGATGCCTAAAAAAGAACATGATTACTGTGTATCTTCAAGAACCCTACCCGAAAATTTGAAGCTTGGTATTAAATGAAACTAATTGTAAAAGTAGACTTTATTTGACAAATACTGGAAAAAGCATTAACAAAATCACAGTAAAAGCAATGTATAATTTTGTGACTAACAGTATTTCTTTTGTAAAAGAGGTTTTGTTTTAAATTATAAAATCTAAACTTGTGCATTTCCTTCAATATTCAATTATAGACTCGTACATAGTTAGAAAAGGGTCATATGCAAGCGACAAAATACAACACATTTATTTGGTCACTGGTGTATTTTGGAAAGCGTCTGAAAATTATAATTAACAACATTTCATGATAATTGTGTTTAATTCAACATTTTGCTAAATATAGAAAATCCTTATATGATATTCTTCAGAAATATTCTTTTTGTATCTTGAACAATACATTAAAATATTGATAAAGGCTCACTAATTTATATATGTGAGTTCCGATTAAATGTGAAAAAACAGTAAAATTTGTTGAGTTGAGTTTCAGTTCAAGAACGATAACTCAATGCGTTTTAGT
>JAGDQP010053696.1:0-13504 GCA_022664845.1 Lepisma saccharinum
GCCTCGTGACCTTAGTTTCTGCCCTGTTGCTTCGTAACTTGGTTCATATCACCTTTCGTCCTTTCCGAATGGAACGCCAAGGTCAAGTTTGCTCTTTTATCACCCAACCCTCTTCTCGTGATCCAAATAGGAGCCCTTCACTGTTTTCAAAATGTATGTGCAAAACACACACACGCACACACACATAGACACTGTGAGTTCTGTACGTTGTGAGGAACAAGACAGCAAGAACTGGTGGGAGAAATGAACGCATGCGCAGTTAAGTGTGTGTTAGATCACGCGTCAGGTTTGCCAACGTCTATGTGGATTCCAGTAAAGGCATGGTATGAGTGAAAAAAGCTATACATCTTTATACGATTAGCGAGGGCAGCGCCACGCACGGAATGTGCAGGAACTCAAGCTATACATTTTGTATGCACTTTTATATCAAATGGAATCCCGGATCCAATTTTACAAGTGAAGTTTTTTGAGGTACTTGGACGTTGTAGAGTACGAATAACACGGCTTTTAAAGTAAGACCCGAATACGGATCTCAGAAACACCGGGGTCTCATAATGACGGCGAACAGTAAATGTAAGTGAGTCACAATGATAGTGGGATGTATATATATATATATATATATATATATATATACATGAAAAGAGAAACGTTTTTGTTTCTTTAAAAAAAAAATCACACCATGATTCGATCTTAGGTTCTCCGTATTAGCTTTCCGACATGCTACCAATCCAGTAAATTGATAATTGGAAACTGTCTGCTTGTCAGTTTCATTTACGGTGAAGGAGTAATGCGCCTGTGTGAGAATGATCCCGCCGTAATAGGAGTTCCTTGTATTTGAGACACTACTACAGGGCACTTGTGACTAGCGACAGGAAGAGCGCATTGTGAAAACACGAGTTAATCATGCATGTAATAAAAAAATACCGTACCTGACCTGTCTAATCTCCACATGCGTTTGTTCACTAATCTTATTAAATTTCCTAATGTGTTTAGATATATATAAGAAAGATAAACGTTATTTTCATTAAGAAAAATAAACTACACCAGGTTTCGATCCAGAGTTATTTTCATTAGCTTTCGAACATGCTATCAATACGCTAAATTGCCAACTGGATGCAGATGTTTGGAAGTACTATTTACTCTTAAGGAGTAATGCGCATGCAGAAGGATGGCTCAGCTCTTTCTGTCGCTAGTCGCAAGTTATTATACGAATTCAGCATGCGCAATTCAACAATTACGCTTCCCCTACCCACCGTACCCACCGCCTTATACTTTCCTGATTTAATCGTGTTTTGATGTACTGTTTCTTCTCCACCAGTAAATCCAAGCTCCGATAATTACATAGGATAGTTTTACAGCAGTTATGGTAGGAACTAAACTACCTTCGTCCATATCTCTACTGCACACATAACAGGATACAGGTAAATAATTAATCTAAAATATTGTTTTAAACTTCCTTTTCACAGACGGGAATAACTAACTCGCATTTAGATACGTTCTCATACACTGATATATTTAACTGCTACTGTTAACAGATATTTACACATAATAACTATTACTATCACTGTTACGGAATAAAAGCAGTTTTACACATTTGTAGGGCGAAATTTCTGTCAGTGGGTAGAAGGGAAAAAAATTATTACTTAGGCCTCCTACTTGTAACTTTCGAGTTCATTGTGTATGCATCTCTTGTAAATAACATTCATTTGGAGGTTTCTATTGCGTTTTTCTTCATTTTCTATTCGATTTTTCCATTCTTACGTCTCAGCACTTAAAAATATGCAGACGTTTTTCCATAAGTTTGAAGAAGGAAACAAATCCACCAACTTTGTTTACTTCTACAAGAAAAAATACAATACTTGTAAACAGTCTGAGCAGTACGCAAGTATCAGAAGACCGTTTTGAATATTCAGTAAAAATATTGTTTCCTTTCAATAAATAATAAACATATTATACAGTTTTTGTTAATTTCCCACAAAACAGCTTTTTGGATTTGTTTCCTTCTTCAAACTGATGATTCAATTTATTGCTGGATGTTTTCATTGTGGCTACAGATGGAACCGTTAAAATAACTATAAGTGGTTAAATAGATATGGACTGGAAACGTGAATACTTTGGACTGGACCAATGTGTATTCGAGAAAGCATATGACATCAAGTCCGCAGAGATGAAACCGAAAGCCCAATTTTTGTGTTCTGGCTCAACGACTAAAAGGGTCATTTTCACTTGCGTGCATACAAACGTTGAAGGTTCCCTAGAGTTGCTGGTCACTCCATTCTCGAAGGATAATACGCTTAGGTTAAGTGTTAGATGTCAATACAGTTCAACAAATAACATGTTTCGAAAATTGCTAGTTTTCCTTTACATTTTACGAAATAGTAATTCGAAAATTCATGCAAGAAAAGTAAAGAAAACCTTCTTTCTTTGTAAAAGTAAAAAGAATAATAAAGCATCTGGTAGGGTTTTTCTCGGGTTACCAGATACTAATAAAAGATAAGACATTGAAATGTACTTGAAAAGCATGAAACCCTCGCCGCCGGGACCTCCACGCAGCGATCACTGTCAAGGGGGTTTGTAATAGACCGGCGACGAACCCTCTTCCCCTTAACTCACACTGGTTTCGTAGGTCTGAGAGAAAATTTCAAACTTTTAAAATGAAACAGTGTATTTGTAAAGGTAAAAATAATCCTAATAACCAACAGAATGTTTGAGAAATAATTTCAGGGATCAGTTCTGTTGGAATGGAGTTTTGAATAAGTTACTGGGTGAAGTTATTTTTTCTTCTACTCGTGATAATTCTTTAAGAAGGATTATAGAAAAGTAAATTGATACGAAATCATAGCAACTTAGTTCAGAAAATTCGTTATAGGGTAAAACCGTTTAAACCGGGATTACTGAAGTCATATATTTACAGTAAAGTTCATGCTAAGTATTGTTCATGACAATGTACTGTGACGTTGACGTTAGAAATCTTAGTAATTTGAAAGTTAAGGAAAAGTTCTTCCTGGTAGTATTTGTGATAAAAGAGATTATTGAAGGGTTGATTTATGAAGAGATTATAGAAGATTTTTTTAAAGTAAAGGCTACTTTGTAGTTCACGAATTTTCAACTTGTTGGAAAATAAGGGAAGATAATAAAATTGTATGCTTAATATCAGGAGTCTTATCGGGTTTATCAATAAATCAGCACTAAGCTATCTAGCAGTAGTAACATATGGTGATATCCCATGAAAAGCTGTTTATAGTCCTCTCTCATCCAGAAGAAGGCTATTTGATAAAATTATATAAACATTTAGGTACAAGTATATCTATTCTAAGATCAAATTATCGGTATCCTCCTGGAACCATATCTGCAACATTTTCAAGCTGAAATAAGAGCTTTCTAATAAATCAATATTTAGAATACAGCTTATTATAATAAGTTAACCGTCAATGAGCTCTATTGAAACCTATTCTGAACTTTTGATGAAAATCTACTCCCTGTAGAAACGTCGTGGAAGAAATACTTCTGGACGGCAAAATCCGAAAATCAAGGTTGAAATATTTGTGGTGAAGCATACGGAAGGTATATGGTTTCATAATTCAGTCAACATAAATTTTTGCTGCTTCGCTTTTGTCCCGAAATGAATTTGTGGTATATTCTAGCGAATTCCGCCATACGCAGTGCTCCTCGCTGAAGTCAGAGACCCGATTAACCAAGCGGTTAGAAATTGAATTTGTTTAAGGTGTAACCGAGAGGTTAGCAGCACACTCGCTTTGCCTGCGCGTGGTCACGGTTTTACTTCCTTTGCAATTCTATTGAACGGAGTGGTCTCAGAAAGTCAACAAGAAAGTTAATAACTATGCAGCCATCTTCTTTTATAAGCATTTGGGCATCCCTTAAGCGGGAATTGTCTGTTAGCACTTTGTGCTGAAGTTGCTACAGACCTGTTTGAAACCGCTGAGAAGGAACCAGATTTCATCCAAATGGTTAACCAGACATAAATCGTGAGTCTACGTTTATTACCCGAAAATGAAGACCAAGGCTCTCCAATTGAGAGTCGTCTGCTTATCCACACCCGAGGAAAGCACTGCCAAGTTTAAGAAACGTCAAGACCAAGTTGACTGTGCACTGTGATTGTGAAGGTTTTGTCCATCACGACTGCGCTCTTTATGCAAAACAATAAGGCCTTTTGCATTTATGATGTTCGCCGACAAGGAGATGGAGCACGAAGAAAACGGCAAGGACTGCAGCTGTGGTTAATTACTGAGTGACAACTCAGCACGACAAGGCGTCCACCTATCATCACGTATTGTGCAGTTTCTTTTGCTAAAACATCAAATCTCACAGGTACATTTGCCTTTCTACGTTCAAGATATTGCAGCCTGTGACATCTGGACTTTTTCGAAACTAAAATCTCGTTTGAAACTGAACGGATTTGAGACCACGGATCCGATTTAGGAGAACGTATCGAGGAAGCTGATGGCGATTCCAAGAATGGTGTTTGCAGGGTGTCTTGAAAAGTCGAAGAGCGATTGATAGAAGTGTGAGAGGTCTAAAGAGTCCTAATTGGAAGGGGATTATGGCACCATTGACTTAAATTGTTTTTTTTCCTAATTTAATATGCATTTTATTTGATAAAAGGAAATAGATTATATTGGATGTGCAAAAATTCTACCTGGTTTGCAGTTGCCACTAGCGATAGGATCACTAACGTCGCGGATGATGTTGCGTGGATTTGAGTCGTTGGCAACTAACCCTCTGTGGAATAACTGTGATGGAAAATGTGAAGCATGCAATGTACGGTCTTATTAAGCTACGAAATACTATATGTCACGTTGCATAGCCAGCTCCATCGTCCTCGTAAGGAGGACTTCATCTCTAAAAGGTTTTGTTAATTACTTTGCTGGATACGAAGATGGAAAGTTCTCGTACCTAATAAAGTGATAAATGTCAACCTGCGAACGCTCGTCAATTACAAGGCCATTGTCTTCCGACAAAATATCGAAATAAATTATACTGCTTTCATTACACGTCAAAAAAAAAAATACTGAACTTTGAATTGAAAGTGTTGCACTATCAGGTGTATTCCACCTATATTTCTCCTAAGGAGTACCATCTTTTCCGGTTATTACAGAACAACTTCACTCCTCAAACGTTTGATGACACGGAAGATGTTTAAACGTCATTAGACAATTTTTAACTATAAACTAAAACAGTTTTAACCGTGTGAGATTTAATTCATATCACACAGTTGGCAAGAGATCATTGGTAATGATAGTATCAGGTGCGTTACTTTTTGTTTTCACTGCCTTTTTCTTTCGGCCTACAAAACGGGTAGAAGCTTTGCACAAACCCAATAGTTAGTATAGTATAACTACTATATTTATATCTAACCTGGTCAACAACAATAAAAAAGTAACATTTGTTTGGTTGCCAAGAATGTTTGAATGAACTTCAGGTAATTCTGGAAGTAATGAATCAAAAGAAACGACATTAGTTTTGTTCAATTGGCTCTAGTTATTTTCTGAGATGGATACCCTGAAAATATTACTATACTCAAGTAACACTTGTTGCTCTTGATAAACAAGTATACAGCAGCATTTGGTCTGTGCTTTTATTGTTTAAGATGGTGTGCCAAGTTTATCCATTGCATATAAACTCAAATACATCAATTCTTGCGTTTGTGTATTGTTCTGCAGAAGGCTCTTTACAAAGAGTGTGATTAAGTAATCTGAATGAAGTTTGCTGCACTTGTAGCGAGTACACTCGTCGAAACAAAATGAAAACATCAATGTTTTACTAAACAAGAAAGATCTTTGTCTCCTCATGAGGTTTGAAGAACTATGTGCAAGGAAATGGAGTAACGAAAAGTTACAACCTGGTCGTCTCCATGCTGTGGTGTTGAGAGAACCTGAATATCGGGACGATGATATGGCAATTGTTATTGCTCTGCAAATATGAAAATTTTCAATCGATACACGAATGTCTATATTTATATCGAAATCAGCATATTACTTGCGCTTCAAAGAGAATATTGTTTCGGTAGCATAGTGGATATACGAATTGCATGTGTTGGTGGGATAGTTTAGTAAAGTAAGATCGTTGGAAAGCAGTCATATGTCTTGAAGAGAAAACTTAATTCTAGTGTACCGAACATCATTTTTGGGCCATTGTTACTCAGATAAGGATTTTTCCGCCACTTCACATCAAATTTGAACTAATGAATGTATTGGTTCAAGCCTTGTAGAAGGATCGTGATTATTTCAAATTTATCAGTAAATCGTCCTTTGTACGGATTATTGAAGAATGCACGGATCTCTAATGGTCATCCAATTCGAAAACCATCAACAATTTGACTTTCTTTATTTTATCTATACTCCTGAAATTTCTCGCACGGACCACCATGTTCCTAAGAAATTATTGTGTATCTAGAAATGATACAATTATGAAGAATTGGTGTGGAATGTGTTATCTAAGTTTAGAATTTTAACGAATTGAACGAGGACAAAAGTGTACATTTTAAAGACGCTCTTAGGCGATTGTGCGTTTTGTGTGTAATTTTACTGATAGCCAAGGGAAAAAGCTTATGGACATAAAGTTCATAGAGGAAATGTGTCAAGACACATGGGACTATCACTAGACGTCAGACTACAGCTGGAGCCTCAAACATTCTTGTCTGACGACGCAAGTGGAAGAAAATCCTACAAAAGGAGTTTCACTCTCATAACAGTATTTGTTGAATTTCATTTTCTTGCCTTTGCGATTTGATTTGTTTGCTTTTGTAAGATTTATTTCAGATCACATGTTACACCTACACCTGACAATTTATTGTGTATTTTTTGTTTGATTTTTCTATGGAAACGTCCAATATCTCAGAAAAATGGAGGCAATTTAACAAAATAATGTCGTACTCTGAATCAGCGAGACAAAGTTACCCTAATATCGCTCTAATATAATTGGCAATAAAGTTCGTGTTGGCCAGGGTTAACTACTTCAGGTCTTTCGGCTCATTTTCGAGGGGGTTTCAGAGCGTCATATCCTTGTCATTAATAAAAGAAAGAACAAAACTGTGTAGAATGTATTTCAAAATAATTGAATAGCGCTTTCCACATAGCAAAAAGAGAATTAGTAAATGTATTATTTAAAGTCATAATTTCTATTCCTCCACTATATTTTATAGTGTGTTGAAGTGACGGTAGATCTATCAAAGGGAATTCAGATCGTTGAAAGACAATAGTGCAGATGACAAGGTTTAAATGACAAAGAGTGAAATAAGGTGATGTGACGATTCTCAGTTTAAGAGAAGTGTGTGTTGATAGTATCCACCAACAGAAATGTAGATTATTAAAAGACCAACACACAGACTTTACGAAGAAGAAGTATGTGTATCAAAGGGGAAAATATATGAACCTCTTGTTTACTTTCGTTTTTTGTGTGTGGTGATAATTATTTCTAACGACAGACTTTATAGGAAGATTTCCTTCTAATCCAAACGCAGTTAGACTTGAAAACGATGAATGATCATGTGTACTATTCCTTAAAGTTTGATTAATATGGACGCACACTTGTGTATATGGTTGTAGTTTTCCTATGAAGAAGTTATTATGTTCTTTTCTTTTATATATAGGTAAGGGCATGCAACACATCATAACGCTCTGAAACTCCTTCTAGTAACTACTCAGATCGCAAGTTCATTTGGTCCATATCTTCTTAGTGCAGTCCTTCTGGTGTTCATATCCATACGTTGAAGTGGATGAAGCAACATAGTCTCCTCATAGTTGAGGGTTGAGGCCATTGCTTGGAATATGTTGTAATTTCCAAACGTTTTCTTCTCTCGATGACCATTTTAACTAGAACGAAAGAAAGAAAGACATGGTGTCTATCACTTAAAGCTTTCATGGAGATCATATAAATATCTAAGTACGGTATGTTCTATCTTCAACTACATATGTTCAGTGCAAGTAGTCCGTTGGTTTTTGTTGCCAGTGCAAGATTGTTCTCAGTACAAGAGTGACGATCTTCCAAAAAGTGCCGTGTTGGTCATGCGATTACAAAATGAAAATACTAATAACAAGTAGTTAGTTATACCTGCTCCGTGTTAAATGTTAGAGTACATGATTTATTGCACTGGATCAGATTATATTTCAGGGAACCATACACAGTGGCTCCAGAAAGGGTTCGTCTCTCTAGTCAAAAAGCTTGTAACTGTACAAATGGGCACAAAAGTACAACAAATATTGGCTATATATGCTTTGATAAGTTCATGTACATTCCCTCTAACATAGTGTTGATGGAAAATATTAAAGTATAGAATCATCTTTGCTTTAGAGGATAATTTTGAATGCTGTGTGGCATTCAACGCCAAACAAGTATTCGTCTACCGAACAGAATGATACGATTGAGTTCCCTTTGAAGACAAACTTAGTACTAGGTATTACAGACTACTGTAGAGTTGTCCAGGTAGTTAGTCTGCGAAAAGTCCTCAAGTTCCAGTATCGGGTGCCATCGTAACAGATCATTAAACAGCAATTCAGCAAAAACGGGAGAGGAAAGGCAAATTGCTGTACGTTTATTGCGGCAGGGTAAATCATCCAAAGACATCAGTAAAATAATCAGGAGCCCAATTACCACAGTGAAAAGTGTCATATACAGATTCCACAAAAGCAAAACATGAAAATTGTCAAAGAGGTGGTCGTCCTTCGAAACTAAACCCAACAGAAAAGCCTGTGATATTTCGAAAAGTGAATAGCAACCCGAAAATAAGTGCTCCGAAGATAGTGTAGAAAGTAGCAACGGAAGTTGGAAAACTCATTTCAGTATTGGTCTGTGCTAGCACCTAGTAGCAAGTTTGTCTCCACTCGTATCATTCTGTTCGTTAGACGAATACTTGTTTGGCGTTGAATGCCACACAGCATTCAAAATTATCAACTAAAGCAAAGATGATTCTATACTTTCCTCGTTTCCATCAACAATATGTAAGAGGGAATATACACGAACTTATCAAAGCATATATAGCCAATAGTTGTACTTTTTGCCCATGTGTACAGTTACAAGTTTTGTGACTAGAGAGACGAATACTTTCTGGAGCCACTGTAGCATTTCATTTGTGTTAAAATGCCTGCGTTCTTTTGTCCCATTCGTTACTTCTTGCCTTTCAAATGTAGCAATACTCAATGTAATCTATGTCAAAACAATTTAACCTGTAGATTTAAACAGAAAATATGTTTACAATTAGGAAAACCATCCTAGCAATATATACCAATGGATTAAATGTATCCTTTCTGTAGGTTTACCAGCCATGTTCATTCTGGGGGACATGTAGAGTCTTCTAATTTTTTCATCTTATCATTCAGCCCACACTATTTTCTAAATCTCTTGAATTATCCTCCTCATGTTGCCGCCTGCCAAGGGAGTACATTAGTAGGTACAAACAGAAAACAGTATCTGCAGTAGTCACAACACAGTAACAGTGTCTTTTTTGGGACGAGCTTCTTTTGAAACAAAGGAAGTCGTTCTTTACTTAAACACCTCAGGTGATCCTCCTATCGATCACATTCTTTCTATCATTAAAATCTCACTTTAGTCTTTCTGTTCAATTAAAATACTAAATAATGGAAGAGCAAAGCAGAAAATAGATAAGAAAATGAAATGAAGTCAGAAACATTAAGTAAATGGAGCATTGAACTGGAGCACTGGATTATCTATTAGTAGGGAATGAAAAATAGACAAGGAAAGAAAAAGATGGAAGAGGAGTAAGAGAGAAACATATTGATAAGGGGTGCAATGGAGGAGGCGTAAGGGTCTATTTAGTATTGTCTTGTGTTGATGTTCTGTTTATGATTTTGTATGGGTGAGTACTAATTATTTTTGTTAGATGTCAAATAAGTGACAGGAAAAGCTGGTGTGAATGTGAATTATTTTGGCACCTGTCAAGTGACAAGTTAATTGAAGAACTATTTTTACTAAGGCTGGTGTTGTAAATAGTGAAAAAAAAAGTTCGTTTTTTTAAAAAAATGAGATTTTTTTTTCAAGGCAACAATTTGTAATACTGCTAACATCTCTTTAAGCGATAATTACTTTAATAAGAAGGAATACAGGATAAATTAAACCCTATTTTCTGGTATATGTGAGATATGTGTTTTTTTTTTAGTTTTTTATTTAATTTTTATTTTACTGGTTGTCTTAAAGGATATTTATCATATTCATCTAATTGTGAAACCAATGAATACTTAAACTATAAGTATTTATTAGTGAAACTACAACGCAGAATGTATTATACAATACGATCCATTATCTATTTAGAATAAACTAACAATATATCGAGGCGGGCGTAAGCCATATTGCTGTTACCGTCCTCACAATTAATTTTGTTTTTCAACTAACAATGCTTCTAAAAGGGACTGAATTGTCTTTCTTTCGGAAGTACTCTCTTTCCAAGATCATATAGGTGGAGTCAAGGGGAATATATCCCCCATATCCCTTACCCATCCTCAGCCCTTGAATAGAAGCAGGTTATTTCCGGGGATTTTGAGCTAAATATAATAAATTTTTGCGGACTGTAATTTTCGGTAAGAATTCATAGTTTTTCAGTTTACAGTAACGATGTCTTTGAAATTGTATTATCTCTAGGAACAAATTCTTCCTATAAATCCCAATATTTCTTCAGTTCCCTGGATGTTTAGTAGTATTTTATTACAAAATATACTAAAAAAACTTCAGTCCATATTTCCTTAGTTAAGTTCTCATTTTTGTCAGGGTGAAGATATAGGAACTATAGCAATATGGCTGTGAATTTATAAATAATCCCATCATTTGCCTTGTGAGGTTGCAGGGAAACCAAACAATAGTAAATTGAGATGAATGTGTGAAAGCTGAACTCCAATCCTGGAGATTACATTGGTTATCTGCAGTGTAATGCATTAAATACTTAGTGTGTGAAAAAATACACATTAAAAAAACATGGAAAAGTACCAAAAAAAATGAAAAACTTTACAGTAAAAAAAAAGTTCTTTTACAAAACTAGCTGAGGCTACCGAGCCGCCGTAGCTCAGTGGTAGAGCGTTGGCGTAGCATTTGGGAGGTCCTGGGTTCGATCCCAGCGGCCGACCATAGTTTTCCCAGGGTTTCTCCTCAGTCACACCAGAAAAATGCAGGGGATGGCACCTTCCCGAATCCTTTCCCCTACCCTATCCCGGCCTGATCCTATGATGCCTAAATGCCATAAATAAAATTCGAATTCAATAACTGGGGCTAAGATGCTAAAGTTAATTTTCAATTAGAGGAAGAATGTGATTCTGTAATTCTTAATGCACTTACTATAGCAATACAGTTAAAAGAACGCATGATCTATTTTCATACATTTGCTTCGATTTTCCCCTAAAATGCTGTTTCCTCTCTTTTTCTGAGTACTCTGTGCAGAGTAACGTTCTGGCAATATACGAATGATATTCTCTGAGTGCACAGGTAACAAGTCATAATGTAAGACAGAAAATACTACATAACCGTTAAGTTCAAACAAACTCGGTTAGTTGTTTATTTTCTTTGTCGTATTAAATGCAATTCCACTTTTGTACGGTTACACAAGATTATTCACACTACCACCATTTTCAATAATGAAGGCGGATAACGTTCTAAAATGAGTTCATATCACTTTCACTGATAAACAGCAAATATGTTACGGGAATAAAAGGAACAATTTTCTATTTTCGTGTTTACTATGCAGATATACATCGAATTGCAGTGATTTCTTTTCAATAACAGGACAAAAGTTAAAATTTGTTGTCCGGTGTTTTCAAGACCACAGAAAACAGTGTTTCTGTTAATTAGTGTAAGACTTTCAGACAGGTATCTCATATTACAGCCCTATTTCTTCACATTTCATGATGATGAACATGGATTACAAACAACGCAGTAAGTTATCAAATGTACTTACACGACTGGGCGCGTCTCGCAATCAGTGCTCCAGAACTGTACAAGTGGAGAAAGGAATAGAAGAATAAGCGGGTAAATAGGAAGT
Source organism: Lepisma saccharinum (assembly GCA_022664845.1). Classification (NCBI taxonomy): domain Eukaryota; kingdom Metazoa; phylum Arthropoda; class Insecta; order Zygentoma; family Lepismatidae; genus Lepisma; species Lepisma saccharinum. The sequence goes on from JAGDQP010053696.1 coordinate 11,999, forward strand.
TAAAAAATCCTATCAGGTCATATAGAGAACTTTGTATTGGACCCAAAAATTTACGTTCATATGAGTAAACAAATGAGAAAAATGGAAACTTAGATCATTCATGACATATATCGATTCATGACATTTACAGTCCATCATTCACTAAGAAAATTCAGAAAATGTACTCATCAGCTATGTAAAACATATGGTAGTACAATTTGCCAGCAAATTGTAATAATAAATAGCTAAAACTTCACAAAAATTAAGCATTTTTCATAGTTCACTATTTAGCACAACAAAACTGATTTCCAAAATGACATATTTTAAAATGAACAATGATATTGATTTTTGGAAATTGTCTTTCTGTAGGGTAAAATCTAATTGGGCCAGGCCAAAAAATATATACAAATTTGAATACAGAATAACTTGTATATTATTCTGAGCATGAAAGCTATCTAAAGTAAAAACACGTACACAGTTTCTTGGTGCACTTACAATAAGTGCTCAAAATGAGAACCACCAGCCTCCTAACAGTTTTAAGCACGATAAACTACATTCATGGTGACATTTTCCATAGTAGCAAGTTGGATTGCTGCACGGGGCATTTTAATTTTATAGCGCAGTTCCACTAGTGAGCCTGTTTTTCTTCTGTACATTACGTTCTTGAGGTTCCTCCACAAGTAAAAGTCAAATGGGGCTAAATCAGGTGAACGTCTGAGCTAATCAATCGTGCCTTTTTGTCCTATCCAACGACTTGGTACAGTGTTATCCAGATAGGCGCGCACATCTTGATGAAAGTGTGGTGGAGCGCCATCTTGTTGGATGTAAAATGGAACACCATGTTCCACGATATGTTTGTGCTACTCACTCCTGTTCACGTGCATATTATTCTGTTGATTTTCGTTGCGGGCGTGTGAATGCATTTAACAACTGAACAGAAGACGCTTCACTTGTGGTTATGCGAGCCCGGCCTGACTTTCCCTGATGCACATCATTCACTGTTACATCCCTTTCACACTTATCATGAAGGAAAGCAATGTTTAGACGTGTTGGTTGTTCAGTTTGATATTCCTACCTCCATCGTCGTTGCATTTCACGGACATGATTTTTTTCCTGACTTGAATAATAATATTGTTTATGCTATTGCTGCACTTTCTACAATGATTGAATCGCATTGCATCGCATAGCATTGCTTAGCATGACGTCACAACAGTACTGCCATCTGCTGCTGGAACATCGTACTACACGTTCAACCCGTAACCTAAGTGATATCGGATCATATCACATGTATATCATGTTTTAAAGTGTGTAAACATTTTTTTGGCGGACCTTGTATGTGATGTATATTTGGACAATATATAGCATACATAGATTTTACTAGGCACAGTGGCGGCGTAATGTAATCTGGGCTCGGGTCCGGGGCAAGTGAACTTGATTGAATCCCGGTCGCGAACACAATCGTGAGCACACACTGCTACTGTTGACCGCAATATCTTATCTTCCGTTATTTCGAGACCCGCGGGAAAG
>JAGDQP010053697.1:0-13504 GCA_022664845.1 Lepisma saccharinum
TGGGGAAGATCAATAAACTGGGTAAATGGATCCCACACAATTTGAATGAACGTCAAATGGAAAATTGCAAAGTCACTTGTGAAATGCTGCTTCAACGCCACGAAAAAAAATCCGTTTTGTATCGAATTGTGACGGGTGACGAAAAATGGATTTATTTTGAAAACCTTAAGCGGAAAAAATCGTGGCTTTCACCTGGCGAAGCCGGTCCTTCAACACCAAGGCCAAATCGCTTCGGCAAGAAGACCATGCTTTGTGTCTGGTGGGACCAGCCACCAGAGCGGTATTGTGTATTATGAACTCTTGAAGCCCGGCGAAACCGTTAATGCACAACCCTATCGCCAACAAATGATTAATTTAAATCACGCATTGATCGAAAGACGACCGGAATGGGCCTGAAGACATGGTAAAGTGATTGTGTTACACGACAATGCGCCGTCTCACATAGCAAAACCAGTGAAAGACACCTTGAAATCGCTGGGATGGGACATCCTTCCGCACCCGCCGTACTCCCCAGACCTGGCGCCATCTGAATATCACCACTTCGCATCAATGAGACACGCGCTCGCAGAGCAGCACTTCAGCAATTTCGAAGACGTTGGAAATGGCTCGACGAATGGTTTGCCGCAAAAGACAATCAGTTTTTCTGGCATGGTATGCATCAATTACCTGAAAGATGGACGAAATGTGTAGAAGCCGATGGCCAATATTTGGAATAAAACAAAATTAATTTCCCTTGAAAATTACGTGTTTTCTTTACCAAAAAAAAAAAAAAACGGTAAAAACTTATGCATACACCTGGTATTATCACTAAAGTCTGTAAGAAGAAACCATTCATTGTAAAACTGATCCAACAACGTGATTTCCGCTCTTTAGGGGGACTTTCATAACGATACGAACAATATACGTCGATGGTACAAAGCTCAACTTCAGAGATACGTCTTGCTTCCAAGTCACAGATGGAGATCCATTCACACTTCGTTTCAAAAACAGCTTTTCAGAACTAGAATCATGGTATGAAGTGTCTTTTCGGAAGCGTGGTGCAAAGCCAACAATATGTTTGGACACTTTTCCAATGAAGTATAATAATCCAGTACCCATTTCAACTCAGAAGTATGAATATTTGTTATCATTACTTCCATATGTCCCACCAATTCGTCACAACTGGTATAAGGCAATACCCCATGAAGACAAAGATGATCCTCAGTAAAACAAACCGGTATATTGCTTTCTTAGTGGGTTAAGAAGTGCATACTCACCAGTATTCTTCTTCATTGGGCAATGTTCCGAAGTTAAAACAAACTATATTTCGATTTTGTGGAGTTAAGAAGTACATAATCATCAGCGTTCTTTTTCATTAACTCAAAGATTATCCGAACTAAAAAAAAAACTTGTTTTAATTTTTGTAGAGTTAAGTACATACTCAAAAGTGTTCTTCTTAATTTCTGTTGGTTACTTGAAAATCTTATAGCCATTGAACTTGTTAGCAAGTAATAAATATTTTGTTTCATTTCCCTTTTAATATTTTGATTTATGCAATAAAATGGTATACATCACTTTTCCAGCAATATAATGGTAACCAGCATTTGGAGTATCTATTGAGGCTTCCGAATATTTGCGTACTGATTATTGCTAAAGTAATTCACATGCTCCATATTTTCAAACTAAGTTCTCAGTACATCAAGAATACAATTTCCAGCAACAAAGATTGCTGAAAGACATATATACGAATTATAGCAAATCTTGAACTTTTAATTCGCGTTTTCTCGAAAGAGCATAATTGAGGGCTACCATTATCTTGCCTTAAGGGGCAGAAATAACTTTAAAGAAACCTTAAGTGCAATCGGAGAAGAAAATAACAAGCCTAAAGAGAACTTAAATGAAAAGCTTAGTGCTAGAAGATCGGGTCCAAGAATTTTCGTGGAAGCTATTTGTCGTTACATCTGTCTTAAAGGTTAATACGTAATCTCAAAATAAAGGATTCTTATGTAATGGTTTCTGTGATGGCAACGCATAAAGCCATTCATTACAGATTCTTTATAATATATAATGCATATAGCGCGTGAAGTAATGGATTTTTGTTTGTTTATTAAAATGAACACTGTGACAACTAAAATATTAATGTAGAATTTTGATGTGTTATAGTTGAATGTATATATTTTTTAATTTAAAAAGATATTGTAAGATGTTGACATTGCTAAGAGATTTTTTTCAGATATGAACAGTGCAACTTACGGAAGTTAATTACTTATATGAAAGGGGGATGGGAATTAAGCAACATATCATTAATTAATCTTTATTAAACAATCTATATTAATGAAACCATAAACAATTGAAATTGTAATCTGTAAATGTGTTTGTGATAGTGAAACCAATGTGAAATAATATTCTGAAGTTAACATAGTCAGGCATATCTTATGTGTTTACATTGTGCATCTTGTTATTAAGGACTCCATATGGAAAAAGTTCGTGGAATTTCTTTAAACTAATTAGGTATAAGGGTTAATATATTACAGCGATGTAATCTCGTACTCTAACGCTTTTTGCAAACCCTTATAATACATGGATATAACTGATGCACATTTAATAAATTATTTACTGTACTTATTTAGTCTTTCCGTAGATATTGAAGTGCACTATCGTAAACTTACGCAAATTTTTTTCACACTCTGGTAATAACTTTCGTCCCCAATAGAAAGTGATTGATGCTTTAAATCTTACAGTGTATTACTACATAGCCTATATACGAAGATGGTCCCAAAAGAAAGTTATATGTTATTCAGAAGGGCAAATGAAGGACATTTCACGCTGCTATAAGAGAACGTTCTTTGGCAGTTTCATGGCTGCGCACTCCTCAACTGCCAAGTGCAGTAATAGGAAAAATATTGCCTGCAACTGGTATTTAGTAGTGAATCCGGTTTTTTTAAATATAGGATGGCACTGACATTTATTGTCCGTGTATGGACAAAACTATATAAGCAGGCATTGACTGAATTGTTATGAGAGGATGCATAAATATCAATGACGAGCAACGAAACAGAAGGCCAAGCTTATCAACTTCAGATGAATTTGAGTTTACTTACCCACAATACTCTCCATTTGTTATCTTCTTTCTACAGCTTCTCTGTATTCTCTTCAACAACTGTGTAAACTCAAGAGAAAAAGGATGAACTGGTTCTGAAGAAAAGGGTCAGCAGTTTTATAAACAAGGAATTCAAAATATATTTGGTAACTGTGTAGAAAAATAGTGTTAGAGAGGCCTGATTGTATCAGTACATTTCTTTTGAAAGTATTACTTTTTATAGACAAACTTAATTTTGGAACTTTCCCATTATTCACGAATTATTACAGACAATATTTGTTGTTCATTAATGCCTAGCATAACCATATACCCTTTTCTGTATAATCTGTAACAAAATGTATCACATTTAATTTTTTTGTAGAAAAGATACTGTGCACGATGCTTTTCTTTTGTTTAGATGCTGTATATTGATCATTATTATTTTTGTTTAACATTGTTTTCATGTAACTTTATAAAATTATCACCTGAATAGTGATCTTGTTGATGAATTTACCCATTGAAATAAAACTATTCCTGTGGGAAATAATTATATGTAACTTATTTTATACACCCTTGCAAATTTTACTGATGTGCTTAATGTTATATTTACTGAAAATATTCAATCATGTTTATAATTCTGGGGATACATTCAGTGAATATCAAATTACTCAAGAAAAGCACAAATATTTTGTATCTTCTTCCTTACCTTTCTTCAGGCGACATATTCTGTACCAAACAGACAGAGTTATAGTAACATTTTGAGATAGCAAACCTTAACAGTAGCTTCAATTAAGCGTTGTCTGTAGTTAAATCTCACGTTCTGAAGCTTTTGCATCATACAGTGCCATATATCCTGTATTGGATTTGTATTAGGCAAGTGAGGAGTATATCCGAATAGTGTATCAATTGACTCCTTTTTCTTTTGTGCACGAATTGCTGTGGTATTGGGAAAGGTAACATTACCTTTCTAAAATATCCTACATAGCAGTCGATGCTGTTTCCCGATAAACAATTCATTGCCCTGAGCATCAGCTACCTAGTTTCATATTTCTTTTATGAATCAATCATTTAATGTTCCTTTGATCTTTAATGCTACTAACACCATTAGACTAGAAATGCCGCTAGAGCAGCACACCATGAAAAAAGTACATTGATTCTGTTATGCAATCTTCCCTAACTTCTCCAACTGATATTCATGGTTTCATATCACTTCTAAACCTTCGAAAGTTACCTCCCCCACTTTCAGTGAATATGTTTTCATTCGCTTTCTGACCAATTTTAATATCTGTTCGGAAATTCCGTTGGTTGCACTACGTATCCATTTTGTAAGTCTAGGCTTACGTTCTGTTTTCTCTTTCGTACGCCCATACCCCAAATCGATAAATCATTGTTGTTTCCTACACAGATTTACCCATTTGCTTGCGAACAGAGAGACTTATTCTTATACGGTTGCCTGTGTTCGATTATCATGGGGTGTTGTTTTGTTTGGCCTTCCACTACCTAGGTTTTCTTCTACACGATGCAATTCCATCCTATTTCTTGGTGATGTTGGCGCCAGTTTATGAAGAAGCCTAGTTGATGTCCAGTTTATCGTTTCGAAACATTTGCTTGCCAATTTTGCCCTCCTTTCTTGTACGAATATCTTTACAGCCTTTAGTTTTTACCATATTTGTGCGTTTAATGAGAATCTAATAAAATCTGCGAAAAGAAACAAACACTTGCATCAAAAACCGTATACGTAGATTAAATGCATCATTTGCTAGGCTGCAGTAAGCTCCAACATCAAATGAATCAACAATCATGTCATTCTTAACTCTTACATAACACTACGGTAACAATAATGTATTGTAACGCATGTTATATCCGCGCATTTTTACGGTACATACACATAATTCTCAACACATTATATCCTGGCCTAAGCTGCCTGAATGCCATGAACAAATTCAAAACTAAATACATCCTATCATGTGAATAGGTAAAAACAGTAAGATTACACGGACTTTGTCTCACATTGTTTCACAAGAGCTGAATTGGGGTCAATTTTAGTGACCTGGCTTAACCCGAACATAGGTTACTCGGAGACCAGGTCCTAAGCTTGACCAAAGTGACCGGGTTGACTCTGTGACCTCATCTTAATCAAAATGGCCGGATTGACTCTGTGACCTTATCTTGACCAAAATAACCGGATTGACTGTGACCTCATCTTGACAGGATTGACTCTGTGACCTCATCTTGACCAAATGACCGGATCGGCTGTGTGAACTCATCTTGACCAAAATGACCGGATTGACTGTGTGACCTCATCTTGACCAGAATGACCGGATTGACCCTGTTACCGGTGATCCGTAGTCGAATCTTGATCCGGCGACACGAACTTGGCCCGATTTGACTTGCTCTTGTTCCTCTGGCTTAATTCAATTAATATTGTCATTTGTGTGATTCACAAATTCTTTCAGGACAGTCTTTCCGAGGAGGAGTTATTTGTGCACCTCCAGGGTTATTTTTGTTCTTGTTAGGAACTTTTGGACATCGTATGTTTCGTGCTCTGAGGAGTTACACCCCGGTTTCGATCACCATAAAACGAAATACTGTTCAAAACGTACCAGCGTACAATAAGGAAAGAATTTAAAGCTCTACTTTTCCTTCCGGGTCATTGGGTCCCAAGCATAGACCTGGTGATCGGGTGACGCGGTCCAAAACTTGGCCCGAATGACCAGATTTACCCGCTTTAGCCTTGTACTTCACTTGTTGACTATTTCGAATATGTATCAGAAAAATTTTATTGTTATACTTATTATACTGCGTCCTCTGTCTTCATGATAGAGCTATACTTCTATTTTCAGTGCTGTTATCTGCATCGTTTTTATCTGTTTCTGGTTTCGTAAATATATTTCAAGTTGTTTCAAAAGTTTTGAAGTGTGTAATTTCCTGTCGTGAATTTCCTGTACGCTTACTTCAATTTTCTCTTCCATATTTTTTAAGTAAGTTGGTTTTCAAAATTGTTTGGGTTTTCTCCATTGGTTCATTGAGGAAGTTATGTAACCGACCGTATTTATTAATTCCTCGGAGAGAAGAGAAACCAAGTGATCGTATTAAAGTTCAAAACTTCTTGAAGAAAACACCTGGACAAGTTCTCAGAACTACTTACGTAGGAAACCATGAACGCAGAGAGAAGAAAACATTTAAATTCTTGAGTATGGTGCTTAAATATCCTCCCGTCGCTTTTAGAAGAGTATGAATTATTCATGTATCCAAATGCTTATTGATTTACCTCGTATAATCACCGTGAATCCAGCTTATACTAATTAGATCCGCATTCAGGAAAACTTACATGCTAATTAGCAGTTTGTTTCTTTAATTGCATCTATATGGTATCAGTGATGTAAGATCTTTACCTCAAATGCTCTCTTTGCTTTGCATAATAGCAGTTTGTTCCAAAATTCATTGTGTTTTTCTGTAGTTATCATAAGTAATATTCTGCTTTTATTAATTCGGATTAGTCGCTACTGAGGTTCCTAGTTCTAATCAGTTTGACTTTCTTGAATTTTGAATTTAATTTTTAAGGCTTTTAAATAATTTTGGCTCAGGTCGAATGGATATTGATGAGGGAATGAGAGAAATGGGAGGAATCGGGAGAACCCCAAGAAAACCCAGGCAGACGGTGTTTGTCTACCACAAGTCCACATGCCATGAGCAGGGATCGAACGATGATCCCAGGCACCAGAGGTGACCGCTCTATCATTGAACCACCGTGGCCCAGTTTGACTCCTGTCTATTATATCTAACGAGTACGTTCTTTGATCTTCTCTCTGCAGGCACTACATACGTAACTTTTTGGAACGGCTTCCTTTCTTAATTTCCTTCCAATCTACATTTCGAAGCGTTCCAATCGCAACTCCTGTAAGTAAAGAGCACATTTCCACTCCGTGAAAAATATTAATTCAGTTCCTCTCAAATCTTTTTGTTCATTGATTATTCAACGAAAACCACTTTTAAAAAAAGAAATGCTGAAAAAATTGAGAACCTATTAGTATTTAAATGTGACCTCCTAACATGCAGAACACGAAGTGTCTTTCTTATACATTGTGTTAGAATATAACCAAACCTCTATACTTTCCAAAATTAGTGCGTTTTTCAGTTGGTGCTTTTTTCCTTTTCTTTTTTTTTAAAAAAAACTGACAAAATTAGAAATTTTCTTAACCCCTAACTTTTTGCCCTCCCAGCAAACCAGATGACGTCTCCCCGACTACGGGATTTAGTCGGGGAAAGTCGGGCGGGAAGACGTCGGATTTTGAAAAATCCTAAGGAGCCGATGTCAGCATGTGGGGCTGGGCGGGGTTTCACTCCTATGCCGGCAAGTCGGGATACCGACGGCGGCCCGACTAAAATTCCCGTCTTGGTCGGGATTGGCTTGCTGGGCTATTTATTTTCTAAAAAGCGGAAATGATTTTTAGTTTTAGTTTAGGAAATACATGAATGATTTTAAGTTGTTTTACCAGTGTTATGTTAATATAAACAGGGAACTTTAAAAATTCAATTTCTGTTTCATCGGTGTCCGTTGCATACCTATCCCTTGAAAACTTCTCACGTAAGCCCCTAGTTTATGTGTTCATTCGACTTCGATCCAGGAAATCACAGGACGAAACTAGTGTCACAAATGAATTATTAATTCCAGTTTCATATAAAAACTTGAATACAAATATACAACTAAACATTTTAAGGAAAAAATACAAACGGAAGTAGGCGTGTAGGGGTCAGGCATTCCTCCACAGCAACTTCAAAACACCATTAGAAGGAAAATTACTCAGATACCAAGGAATTTAATCTTGACTGGACATTTACTCTATTTTTTGGAAGGTAGAGAAGGAACCAACCTAACCAAAACTAATGAATATCAGACCTCAGGGTGGCCGAGAGGTTAGCGCGCTCGTTCTCCGTGCGCGTGGTCACGGGTTCAATTCCCGCCGGGGTCCATTGAACGGAGTGGTTCGTAACCCAATTTACCAAAAACTGTAGGTCTCCTCCTTAGAAGTTCCCATGCTGACTTAGAACTTTAATAATAATTCAATCAGTAATGAATAACTATATTTCAACACGTGGGGGTCTGGCATACCCCCACGCGCCTACTTATGGGAGATATCTTGCATAGTTTTACTTTGCATACAAGTTTTATACAGATTGTGTTTGAGCAAAACCTTTTTCTTCGAATGTATCACAGTTCAAGGAAAGAGGGTGACAACAATGTGTTTGGTCTAAAATTTAGAATCGAAGTGAAAAAGAGACTTCAGACTCCGGCAAAAGCAAAAAAGGTTCAGATTTTAGTACTAGAGCATTGTTCCAACACTTCGGGATCGTCTATGATCTATTTGAATTGAATAGCATGGAATTGTATTTAAAGCCTTTAGGATAGCATTGGCTAAGGTCGAATGGGTAATGATGGGTGATTTGATGGAATAAAGAAAGTGGGAAGAAGCTAAGAACCCCCCAAGTACAGCTTTGCTTATTTTTGCTGACAATGAACAAAGTAGCGTGAAACCAGTGCTTACGTAAGACACAACCATGCACAGATAGTGCTCTGCAATGTATTCGGCAAGTTCCTGCAGTTTCGGTGCAGATAATTTGATTGAACATAAAGTAATAAAAGACATTTTTTGCATTCTTCCTTATAATTTTTTATATTAAACTTAGAAATATACGTGTTTGCTATTTTCTAATCCAGAACTAAGTGCAATGTACGTATTTCTAACCCATCGTTTGCATCAGTTAAGTGGTTTACAATTATTAAATCAAGAATTACTAACACTGTTAAAAGTATAGGGTATACCATATTTACTCGACTGTAATGCGCACCTGATTTTTGAAGGGCTCGAAATAAAAATAAAAAAAAGTTTACTGGCGATTGTAATGCGCAACCTGAAGGCAAGTGAATAATTTTAACATCTACAACAATGAGTTGTGGATTTTAATATTATTATTACCTGTATTACAATACACGGAGGGGTGTAAGTACTTTATATGACAAGGGGTTTGTGTTATGATTTTTTTTACATACAATTTTTTTATTAAAATGCACAAAACTCTTAAACAAGATGTTTATTGCTGAAATATTTCAGCAATAAAATGCCTACAAAAATACGGTAGCTGTAGTATTTGCCGACAGCATCAAAGTAAACCAAACGAAAGCGCATGAAGCGAGATACGACAAGCAACGAGGTAACCTCAACAGGGAAGTACACACAGAAATATAAGAAGAATTTTCTAGTTTGCATGCGAATTTAGTATGCCGTGGATCCTAATGCGGACCCCGATTTTGGAGGCTAAATTCGTCTGAAAGAGGTGCGCATTAGATTCGAGTAAATATGGTATTTTTGACTGTTTTAATCTATCATTCAGTGTTATTCATTAATGATTTATTCTCTTAGAAAGAGATTAGTGTAAATTTAAACGGTTATTTAGATTAAGAAATTTAATAAGGCTTACGTAAGCACAAGAGGAGAGGTAAAGCATCTTCTTGGTTTTCGCTTCGACAAAGTCTCGGAGGTGATAGAGCATCAGAAAATACGGGGAAAATTCTTAGTGACTCGAGTTGGGAAGTCTGTTGCGTATTCGAGGTACAGGCTGTCAAAAATGTGGGACAATAAACTTCTGAGCTTCATATTTCCAATACCACTACGAATAGAGCTGATGTGGCACAGTATCGTGAAAGACTAAACCTGCTCTATCCAAAAATGCATATTTCAGAATTGTGCATTGGGTGCCAAAAGTATTCTCCAGTGGAAATATAGGATTCCCAGAATTCTCTGGACAACCTTCCAGCAAGAAACAATAACCCCTTTGCACCAAATCGATATATTCAACAGATTTCATATATGACAGAAGATTTTTTCAAAAAATGTGTGCGGTTGTATAAGAAAAAGGGGACAATAATCACATAGTTTCAACGAATGTTTTGCTTATTAGTTATGAATGACAGAAGTTGTCCATACAAGGTTGAGTAACGGTGATTACGTATGCCAACTTTACTCATATGGAAAGTCGTGTTATTCGTGTTCATTTCCACCTGTCTTTAATTTAGAGAGACTCTGAGAATGGCCCACTATCTTTGGAGAATCCTTTGTACACGTATTGCACAATTTTTAATATACATTTCGATAGATCAGTTTTTGTGTTTCTGACGGTACCATGTCGCTGCTGCACTACTATTAATGGTATTGGAAACATCAAGCTCTAAAGTTCATTTTCCCATGCTTTGGGCAGGCTGAAGCTCCGAAACGTAGCAGAATTTGCACCCAGGTGACTAGCACATTATGCCTTTTTTTTAAGTAGCTCTGCTATCATTGCTTAAAATTTGCCACTGCATTACATTAACAACCTGTATATATTAACAAGACATCTAAAATGCTTAACAGAACATTTTCATACTACAGTTAATTCTATAGCTTGTAGTATTTAAATTATTTTTTAAAAATAACAAGTTAAGCAGAGTATTAATTATAGATTCTCCACGTTTCAAATGCATTTTACCTTTTCTTCAGGGGCAAATGATGGCTTCTATGTAAAGTGACATTTAGAGGTACCTATCTCTTCTCGTCACCTATAGGTGTTTTCACGCAGCTCTTCTTGAAACCAATTTTACGATTATAATCCCAAAAGTCGTAACTTTTCCAACAGATTAAACGTTGAACCGGTTTATGGTCTTTACATAGCAGAACGAAATGATTTAAACGGCCAAATTTATGACCTCAGGATAAATACTATAAAAATGTGCAATCTAGTGTTTGATATTTTATCCTTTCCAAAAATAATGGAAGATGTCTTTTCGTGTACGCACGTCAAAGCGACGGGTCTTTCTTATAACCTTTTCTTTATTCGTTTCCGAAGATCTTATATAATATTCAGTACATTTTATGGTTTTGCTTTTAACGATAATTGTTAACGTCTTTTAGCGCGTGTTGCATTCATCATCGTTTCCATGTTCCGTACTTAATGACATCTTAGGCTTTGTCAGTGTTGCCAGATTCTGGTAAAAATCCTGTTGCTTGAATAGAATTAACTTCAAAAGGAAATGCTGTACATAAAAAGGTGATTAGTTGACAATATAAATCGCTTGTTAACAGTTTTCTTTGGCACTACTCTAATGAAAGTTGGAACTAGACAAATAAGTAAATGATGGTAAAAAATGAGCAAATAAATAAAAAAGAGTGAGCTGAGCTGGAACCACTCCGTTGGAAATAATACATTTATGTCACACTTTTGTACACATCTTTTCTCAAACTATCTTGGCTTCTCGATGTAAGTAATGTGTATAAGAAGAGCCAATAATCTGTAGGTTTTTGAAGGTACAGCCAGTGCCAAAATTTTGTACCCAGTCGTAAAATTTCTTTTCCAAATAACTTTGGAATGGATAGACACCCAAACTTTTAGAGCTGACTGTACGTTTTGAACGCTTTTTACGTATTAAAATTTCGATGATTATTTTTAAACATTTATTGTACACATATAAAATATGCTAATAAACTCTGACTCTCTCACTTACTTTTGCGTTTAGTTTTTTTAATGTATGAAATACAATCAATACGTCTCGAGAAAATAGGTGTGAATGTCACATAAGTTCTATGAGTTTTATATATACTACTGATGGAACAGCTTAAGGGTGCGAGGCGTATATTCGTGGTCTTCGCGAGGAATGAGGCAGTAAGGAAAGAGTACGCTGATCCATGCTTTTTGACCGACGATCTGTCACAACACAATGTAGCTTGTCTTGCCACAACCTTCATATTCTCCCGAATTGGCACCTCTTCCCGCGCATGAAGAATCTGCTGAGTAGTCGGAAAATTTCCTATGCAGAAGCGCCTGAGGCTGCTACAAAGGCTGCGGCTTAAGGAAATCACCAAAAATGACCTGGAGGAGTGTTTGCAACAGTGGCACTCTCGTTGGAAAAAGTGAGGTACTTCGAAGGTGACGTGTGTTTGAATCCTCAGTGAGCATGAAGAATTTATTGTGTAAGTTGAAGCAATAGGAGAAGTATACAAAAGCCTCAAATTGTAAACGGAAGGTATTTATTTATTTATTTTGTTCACCTTTAACAGAGATGTACATCTCCAGTTAAAGAAGGCATATACAGTTTACTATTACAAGATATTGTAATATAAAAATAAATTAAAAGATAGAAATAAGAATACAAATTTACAACTTCATATGTTTCAGGTAAGGTATCTGGCTGTTAAAGAAAATGACAGATCTTCGGAACTCCATTTAGGTCCTTGATGCCACCTCATTCTTTCAATAACAAATTTTATATAATGGTACAAAGAAAAAAAAGAGAGAACTATCCTATAAAGTAACAACTACATAATGTGAAATAACAACTTAATCAAGAAAAACTTGATGTAGAAAAAGTATGATTCATAAGCAGCTACAAATAAGTATAAAATATTGAACACAAAGGAGAATACAGTTTTGGTTGCTTGTATTTGAGAAAAGGCATCCGGTTATTCTAAAGATGACAGATCTTCGGAATTCCAGATCTGCCATTCTGGCCCCACACTAAAAAATAATATTGGTGTTTATTGCCACCTCAAAAGGTGTAATAGAACACCTCTACCTCTACACCAATTCCAGTGCTGGGTAACACCAATTCTAGTGTTGGTTAACACCATCCGAGGTGTCCAACACCGTTTCTGGTGTTCCCAAACACCTCTACCGGTGTTCTGAAACACCGTTAGGAGTGTTAATAAACACCGTTAAAGGTGTTCCCTAACACTTCTTGCGGTGCACTTTAACATCCCTAACGGTGTTTCTGAACACCGATAGAGGTGTTTGTCAACACCAGAAACGGTGTTGAACACTCCGGATCGTGTTAACCAACACTAGAATTGGTGTTACCCAGCACTGGAATTTTTGTAAAGGTAGAGGTGTTCTATTACACCTTTTGGGGTGGCAATAAATATCAATAACTTTTTTGAGTGCAGATGTCACTCCGTTCTATCAATAACAAAATTTAAATTAGGATAAAAAGAACAATGACAATATAACAACTACAGCAAACAAATATTAAGTATGATTCATAAATAGCTACAAATAAATATGAATATACATATTTTAAAAAATCGAATACAAAGGAAAATGAAAAATATAATTACTTGTATTTGAGGTAAGGTAACCGGCAATTCGAAAGATGGCAGGTCTTCGGACCTCCAGAAGGTCTGCCATTTTGGCCCCGGATGCCACCTTACTCTTTCTGTAACAAAACTTAGATTAAGGTAAGACCAAAGAAAAAAGAGAAGAAGAAATGAAATGACAACAGCAAACAAAACTGACTATGATTCAGAAGTGTCTACAAATATTGTGCTAGTATATAAAACAATGACATGCTTAAAAGAATTAACTTTGTTATACTGTATGTCATGAGCCAATAGTTTTTTCAATAATTTTGTGTATATTGAA
>JAGDQP010053698.1:82-13504 GCA_022664845.1 Lepisma saccharinum
TTATTATTATTATTATTATTATTATTATTATTATTATTATTATTATTGTCTTCAGGCATCTAAGGATCAAATCGGTATACGAGGTGTTTGATTTGTTAATTTCCTAAGGAAAAATACTACTTTTGTATATTCATGTGATTCATGTTTTTTTTCTTTTATGGTAAACACATAGAACCTATTGATCCTGGATGTATCGAAGAGGGTAACTAAGACGCTTGGTCAGGTACTTGGTCAGGCAACCCACTTTGCCTTTATTAGGAGTTATTCTACAAAAGAAATAAGAAAATGCTCGTAGATCCCCTGCAGCGCACACATGCTTTTATTCTGGGCCCAAGAAGAGTGCAACATCTTAGCAAATGGACAATATTTTTAGTTTGTTAACGATGTTCATTTTACTCTGCGCCATACGTATTGATAATTTAGAGGATTATAAAACAGGAAGTGAAAACAAGATAATAAGCGTATTAGTTGTGATACTTCCGTGTGTTTAAAGAATAAGTTTTACTTTTGGGGTGTTGGCTTTCAAAATAACCGTAAGGTGCTTACCGTTTTAAAAAAGTCTACTGTTTTAAAGAAAGAGAAAATAACTTTTAATAGTATACACATATTATATACATATTATTAAATTAATCATGTGTATTTCAATTTACTATTAAAATATTATAGATTTTTTTTTCGGAGTTTAGGCAAATCAAAATACATTTTTATTGATGTGGATGGTTATTTCTTTTTACAGATTTTCTTATGTTTTATTTGTAGACTAGCAGACAATGAAAATCCAGAAAGAGGATACAATCCCTATATTCATCTCTGACAGAAAAAATCGAAAAATAATCAGTCGGAATATCCAGTCCAGAACAAAACTCAGACACGCAAATTGCAGGTAAAAAACTACATGATAGTGTTATATGCTCAGGTTTTAATATTTTAAATTTTATTTTTTTAAGCGTGTTTCTCTTGTATACCAGAGTGGTATAGTGAGCGTTGTTGCTTTTTAAATATACTTTTCTCGACTTACTTTGTGCGTAAGATTCCCGGTTGAAATTAAAGTTGAATTGAATTTTAGTTACATTACCTTTAGGTATCTAAGGCTCAGACCGGGATAAGGGATGGGAAAGCAATCAGCCAGGGCCTATGTTGAAGATGCCATCCCGGCATTTGCCTAGTGTGACTAAGGAAAAACTTGGAAAACTTCAGTCAGGATAGTCGGCCGCTGGGACCTTCCTAAGGGTACGCCAAAGCACCGCCACCGAACTACGGCGGCTCGGTGAAATTAAAGTTGAGGCGTATATTATCAAAACCCGTTATATCAACTTTGGCACAATTTAATATATTAATGATAATAATAAGTGAATTCGAAGCCGTTTTAACAATGATGAATTTATAAATGGGGTTTAATTCGTATTTGAGCCACAGATAAAAAACATATTTTTTTTGCTAATCACGTTTTTAGTAAAAAGAAAGGGGATATAACACATTTTTATATCCGCCGCATCTAAATAAATTAGGTATCATTCAGATGTTACGTCAGCACATTTTTCTTCAATTTAGACCTCTTCCTTATAGTAATCAACATTAAGGAGATACGCAGTCACTAATGCATAGACGCCAACCCAAAATAAACCAAGCTTGAAGCTCCTCGCCCCAGAATGCTTACTTAACACTTGAACGCCTCCTAACATGAAAATGCTTCATATACATACTTAGCTGTACTGCATAGTGTCAAAATTCGTTATCTATAGTGAAAAAAATAACGAATTTTGTTAGTATGCGACAAGGCTATGCATTTGAAGCATATATAACTTTTAATGTCAGGAGTCGTTCAAATATTACATAAGAATTCTGGAGGAGAGGATCAAGCTTTGCTTATTTTCGCTGGCCGTCGATGCATTAGGGATTAAACATCTACTTAATGTTGCTTAGTAAGAGATAAGGGGTATAAATTAATCAAAAGTGTGATGACGTATTATCTAAATGAGACTTAATATCTACATGAGACGTAATATGTAAATGAGACGTAATATTGTGTAATAAAGTGTCGCGAAAGTCCTCTTAAAGTGTTCCAAAAGTGCTTGAAACTGAATAAAGTGCTCTGAAAATACTCAAAACTAGTTTCCAGAACAAACTTTTGAAACACTTTAAAATTGAGAGCACTTCTTGCCGTTTTAAGCACTTTTCTAACACTATTAAGGAAATACTTTTGCACACTTTTAAAGCACTTTTGAACATCTTTGAGACTCTTTCATAGCATTTTTGGAAACTACGAAATTGTTCGAATGGAGGTAAAGTCGTTTCCAGAAAGTGCTCAAAGGTTTTCAAAAAAGTAAAAAAGGTGATATTTTTTACACTGTATAACAAAATTTGTATTGTAAAAATAACCTGAAAGATACAGAAAATAATTTCAACAAAATTGATAAATTTCAGGCAAAATATTGCCCTCATTTTCTACTTGTCCCCCAATAGTAAACCATAAAAAAATAAAATGGAACAATTTATGATTTATTTAAAAAATAGCGCAAAAGGAAGATCTATTGAAACTGAAGTTTAGCTTTGAATATGTATGTAAATCCATTCCTATTGATTCCCAATTTATATTATTACTTCAGTGATTGGTTCGAATTTTGCAAAGATCGAACATTTCATAAAATTAGGAGATAGTGTCGAAAGCACTGAAAAATATAATCCATTTTAAAATAAATATTCTCGAGGAACGGTTTGGTTTGATTTGGAATTTAAAAAAAAATCACCTAGTGAGGTTGTGACTCAGCGAATCCAATAAAGAGCTGATTCTTTTTCGGGATTAGCAGTGAATTGAAATAAGCATTTTGTTTGTCTCCGCTACTCTTTAACTCCGAATTAGAGTACGAGATTCTAAAAACAAATAGGGTCTATTGTAGAATGTGTTGAAGCAACTGTTCGTGAAAGCACAATTAAATGAGTTAGATTTAATGTGATAATTTAGATTTAGATGAACTTGTACTACATTACCTGTATTAATTGAGCCGGGCGAGGAGATATAAATACACATTAACGTAGAGGAAACAAAGTTAAAACAACGAACCGCAACAAAGGTGAACAAAGAAATATAACAATTAAAATGACTTAAAGGGGAAAACAAACTTGTCTAAATACTTAGTATACGTAGAAAGAGACAACAGTGTCACAGTGAACGCCATCAGTTAACCATTTTGTTAATCAGTGCAGAGGATGCTAATGTCGCGATTAATACTAACGTTGTTAAAATTACGAATATACACGAAACAGATATTCCGCTAATACAATTTCAACCTTATGAAAACTATATAACGACATGCAGTGAAAATAAAGTCTTGAGAAAGAGGTATAGCACGAAATGACTGGAGATTGCATGATGAAGTACTCCTGAATTCGTACAATTTGATTCACCTGTTATTATTAGAATAGTGAAAACATGACGGCTATGAAGGACACTCCAATGCACTTCGGATTGGGGGAAAACGAAGATTATATACCACCGTGATTGAAAAAAAAACGGAGAGAAAGAGGCTGTTGGGAACACCAAGGTAGTAAGCTCAAAAAATAAAAAAAATGTTTTCTCTTAGTCTTCTTTCGGTTGAACAAAATTATCTAGTACATACAAGAGCCATGCATAGTAAAGATCTAAGCTTCCTATTCAAAACTATACACAGAAAACTTGAAACATATATTATTGTGCCAAATAGATTTTAAGGAATGATCGATAATTTTGGATTATCAGTGTTATAGTTGGGCTCCCGAAACTATACTATCAAAGAAAGAGAAAGAAGGATTTGATATTTACTGTATTCAAAACTTTTCGTTGTTTCCTCATTTGGTAAAACTGGCTTTCTAACAAACTAAAAATATGACACAAATACACGTATCATTCATAAAGACTAGCTTCAACGCACTTCTATGCAGATGAAGCGCAATGTCGGTAATACTAGTATCTCTTGTGTAAAAATAACCAATAGTTTTATCAGGTAGCAACACTAATCTTTTCCCAAAAGCCTTTGAGCTAATTGGCTGATCTAAATGGAAAATAATATAATTCATAAATTAACACATTAAAATAAATATCAGAAAGTATGTATGTTTAAGATATGCGATTGTATAATATTCAATATGCAGGATATATGCCACTATATTTCTTTATTAACATTTGTGAAAACATATAACCCCGATTAAAAGCAATCGACGCAGCGACGCAAGATTCGTTTGAGAGGAAAATAAGATTGCAACGGTAATTCATAACTTCCAGAACATGCTTTTTTGTGGTAGACCTTATGTACAGATTATCCGCTGCTGGAAATAATTAAAGTTAGAATTTTAGTATATATGGTGCGTAACACGACGATTTGAGTCACGGCTTTTTCAGGATTCATATCATAATTAGGTTCATACTAAAATTGTTTAAGAAACACAAATGGGTAATTTACGCCCGTGTTTCGAATAAACAAATTCAGCATACAAAAAGGAAGAATAAATCACCTTAATGAAATTGTACTCGGGTTTTGGATGTTGTGTATAATATATAAGGAGAAGAAAACTTGGTTAAAGATATTAGGAACATTTTGTTAAATAAATACTCTGTAACTTTACTGAAATACTTTCAGTAAATACTCTGTAACACGATATGTCAAGTGGTTTTCTAGATACGTCTTCGTAACCCACAAGAACTGAAACTATACGTTTTGGATATATAACGAAAAGAATACGCAACAGTGTTGTTCTTGGTTGTTTCAGTGTGTATCTGTGTCGCGATACCCACAATAGCGACTATCGAAGTTCACCAATTCTTTCATAGGCAAAATTTACAATACCATAAAAAGTTACGTTAAGTTAAAATTAGAAATAGACGAACTAATCGGTTCTCGAGAAGTGGCGTAGTAAAATTTTTAACCATATAATAAGTCATGGGATATGTTAAGAGCGTCCAAAATTAAGAGTGAATTTCATCACTTTGCATTGAACTATCATTCATAGGAGAACATATATTTACCTGCGTGCGGTTTAGGGGACTGTAGGGTACTCATTGAATATCATAATGCAGATTTGTAAGCCAAATCCACAGTGTATCATAAGTTTACATCAAGTGAAACAGTTATCGAGTTAAGGTGTGGTAAATATTTAAAAACTATGGTAAGACTTGGTGCTCGGTTATAAGATGATAACCCAGTCTAAAACTAACGAAGAGGTCAATCACATCGTATTAAACTTTCATGCAAGAAAAAACAAGGATATATGTCAAGTGTTCTCGAGATACGCAGAGAATACTAAATCCATGTATTAGAATAACATAAAAAGTACGAAAATCATAGTACGTCTCGTAAAATTCATATTGCGAAAATATCTAGTGAATTATACTTTCGGTTCTCTAGATATGAACGTTAGAAGTTATGATGTCATCGCGTTTGAATACCACCTACATTTGGACTCTTGGGTGTTAAGCGTAAAGAGAAACGTCATAAAAAGTAATTAGGAGAATTAACTATAGATGTAAATTTATATGAAAGTTAACGGAATGAATATGGGGATTGCCACTGCATTTTAAATCCATTGTCATTATTTTATTAAAAATCATCTTTAATAGTTTCCTCCCTCCCATAAGTATTTCGGAAAAATGATTCAATTGAACATTGTCCATTGTATTTCAATTTACCCATTATTATAATTTGCTGGTGTACTCTTTACATTCTTAGGAAATAACACTAAACCAATATGTTTGCTTACTTACTTTTTCTATAGACTGTAGCCTCTATAAAAGTTTGGAAGTACAAGCTGTTTTGATCAAAACTTAAGTCCATAACTTATGTTTGTGCATTATGCCATAATCAATACCATTATCATATGGCAGATAATAAATTCATAACACGTCCTTGATATTGGTTTTAGTCTAGGATATAGGCTTAAGTCATCTTCCGCCTACGTTTCTCCTTGGTTAAGGGTAACATTTCTTTTAAACTTTGGCAATGATGAGCAAACTTTCGCTTCTTCCTAGCCCCTCCATTATATTACCGGTACATCTTTCTATGTGCAAATAAGTAATTCTTTAACGAAAACTAAAATACGTCCTTATCACCTCAGAACTTAACAGAGATACAACTTGTTTCAACACTTGATTATTGTTTATTACAATGCGATGGAACCCATGGCTAGTTTTGTAGTGGCTCATCGTCTTATTACCGTACCCCCTGCTTCATTATTGCTCTGAAATTTTTCCTGCGCTACATTTCGGTAACTGTTCAATATACCTACTTCAATTATTCACTTCATGTTAGCTTATAGTGTGTTGTACATTTTATCTACAAAAGTATAAACGCATGGAATGCATTTCGATAACCGATATTGATATTAATACTTCAAAAAATCACATACAGTGGATAATATAGAAACCAACGTGCGCAAACCCTTATGTAAACGGTAAATAAACTTTACACTAATCCACAGAAACAGTGACCGGACGTTCTGAGACATCAATGCTGAATTTTAGCAATTCCTTTCGATTTTGTTCATTCCGAGGATATCTGGAAAGTTTACACTAGATCTTCCCCGCTACAGGCTGTGCCGCCCGTCGATCGCTGGAAGAGAGCAATATACTTAGTTGTCACCTCATTTGTTAATATATCATTTGTTTATTTACGTTCCTTACATCCGAAACTGAAATTAGATTCTAAGTCGATCGGTGGGAAGACTCTCATTATAATACTGTTTTGAACAAGTGCATCCCATTGTAGTCACTGATTCAAATTTGGCCATTTATTACGGCATAATTATTGACAGGTGTATTGTTAGCATACTAAAATAGATAGAACTGGGATCAGCGATCCCGGTCCCTTTCTGAATTTAATACCTGATCCAAGGTGTAGTCATTTCAACAATGAACTCCAAGAGAAAATTAAAATTTGTAAATTATCAACTAAATATGTTGCTTGAAAGCACCGACTGTCACTGCCTTAAGACGGTCGTACAGAAACACAGTATATTGTAGAAAAGCGCATGCTGCGAACTTACCACGAGGGTTGCCTAGCATGAATATGAGACAATTTTATCGGTTAATTCCCTACATATGGTAAATAAAATGTTTAGATTCGATGTGAATTGAAAAAAATGAAGCCGTACTTATGGTATATGTAATCACATTGGCAACATAAACAAATACACTATATTTGAATGGCTCGAGGGGAAACCATAGTAAGTGACAAAAGTAATGTTTCGAGATAATGAGATTGTATTTTTGGAAAAGTCCTGCAGAAAAGTGAATACAAAATGACACATGAATTGCATTACATATTATTCAGTTATCCTTTTCAAACCAGGGTAACACACGTTTTTGATCTAGATATTTGTCTCCAATGTTACATAACGTACTAAGAAGGTAAGTGCAAATTATGGTTACAGTTACCATGTTTTAAGTGCAAGAATACAATTAAAGATTACAATATTTAATATGAATGAAACAGTGCATTTGTGACACTCAGAAATGATGTAACCGAAAGAAATCAAAATCACATGTTAGTAATATTCTCGCAGACTTTTGTAGAAGTTATGGTACACAGTAGATAACCACTCAAGGCACGACAGTATTTCTACCAGTATGGCAGGCATTCCTACCTTATTCCTTCAATTTCATGGAAGTTTTTGTTGCCATTTTCCTGGATAGGCCCACTCGGACACAGACGTTAGTCAGTCATAATGTTTGTTAGAAGGACATATAATAACGTCGTAAAATATAAATTAAGAGGTGCATAAATACTATGACTATGTTTTCACTTTTCATCTGGGCCTAAAGCTGCAGCATCAATAGCAATCACCTTAATCCGGCCTTGATCCTAACACTACTAGTACTATAATAATAAGAGCCGTTGCCGTTTGATGCACATGTTTCAGGGTTCAAATCCGCCTGGGGTCCCATTGAACACACTGGTTTGGAGACAATTATATAATACAATTGTAAGTTTCGTCCTGAGAAAATTCTAAGCTCCTTTATAACGATAATCCCAGGTTAAAACATCTTGCTGGAAATCTTGCTGCACCAGCAAGAAACCAACATATATTTCGAAGAACAGAGTGTGTGTTTTCAAACATTTACCAGAATCGATTGCTGATCCAGTAAAACTCCAGGAAAAGAAAATTATATTCACATCAGCAAATTTCCAGCAACACCGTGTGTGTTTTGAAAGATTTGCCAGCATCGACTCTGTGTTGCTGGAAAATCATGCTGGATTTTGATGGCCCAGCAAGATGATTTAACCTGGGATAACAATTTAACACTACTAGGTATTAGAGATGTACGTACAATGAATATCTACCTAACAAAATTCATAACCTCACGTAAAACGTGGTATCTACACACGATCATTTTAGTTCATCAAGAAAATATTATTTTTAATATTTACACATGATCTGTGGCACAGATATCGTAAGCAGACCGGGTTAACGAGTGGTCTGCGGCGGTAGGCTATCGGCTCGAAGGTCCCGGGTTCGAGTCCCTGCTGGGGAATGGATGTGTATTTTAACAGCTAAAGTGCGAATCGTGAAGGGCCGAAATCCAACATTACTAGACTGGCCCATACAAAAATAAAGACTGCCCCATATACAAATCTGAATGTGACTTATTTCATAACAATAATTGTAGAAGTGTGGAAAGAAGATAAACATTTAAAAGTTTACAATTTATTGACTATGTAAATTATAACGGATTTTCGCGAACGAAGTACACATGAGAAAAAAAATATAATGACATATGAAGAAGCTCTTAAGTAAGTGCAAACATTGCTACATAAGGAAGTTTCTGATGTTGAATCAAGGGACTTTGATTGCACCAAATCAGAGGACGTGTAGGTGATGGACTTCGTTAATAATTCAGACATAGAATATGCAATTAGAGAATCCCGGATGATTGAAATTGAAGATGATTCGGACAAAGAGGAAATTCCTTGTAATGAAGAAGGTAAAACTGTGAAATGATAGGTGTTCCGAGAAACATTTTACAGGGAAAAATCTTCACAGAATGACACACATCAAATACAGGTGTGCGAACAATACTGAAACAATAACATACGAAAAAATATTAGCCTAGGTCGGGATCAGCACTGCACGCACCTAACCACTAACAGGTGTATCAGGGGCTCTGCAGACCGAGTGTGGCCGTCACGTCCTTATTCACGTGAGTCCCCAGTTTGCCTCATGACGCTGAATGAACGCCGAAAAGTGGGACTCCAGCCGCGAATTGAGCCCGGGACCACGCGGACATGAGTCAAACGATATAACCACTAGACTATGGAGTCCCTCGGCTAAACATTTATTTTCAAATTACAGTGCAACAAGTGAGCCGAAGGAATGCAAACACATTACAACAAAATAATTCAATGTGTATCGTGGAATACTTGTAAATGTTGGTATGCAACACTCAAAATTTTAACAGATCAAGCTCACATCGAAAACAAATGTTTATCCACTGTATCGTCCTTCAATTTCAATTCATATTTTACTGGCAATTGAGAAGATTCATTAGAATTGACAGAGTAAACTCGCAGATTCGCCGATCTGAACTCAGATCTTGTAAGTATTTAAAGGTCAAACAGACCTTTGCCTCAAGCACATACACCTAAGTATATCTTAATCCAACCTCCACGTTGCAATCCTCTTTGTTGATAAGATCTCTCAAATATATTACGCTGTTATTCCCTAAAGTACGTTAATCTTATTATCAAAATAATATGGACCAACCCGCGTAATATCAGTAAATAACATACCGGTTCTACAATAAATTTTATATTTTTTCCTGTCGCCCAACGCAAATCAATTAATCAAGCACAAAAACGTCTAATCTATCATTTTCAGCTAAACCGATGCATAAAAGTACTCGGCTTGCTCCCACAACCACATTCGGACATCTTGTTGAACGCCTTTATCGGAACAGAAATGTTTAGAAACAAGGTGAACTTTAGTCGAATCAAATAATTCTAAATTATTTTTCAATATGCACAAGACATTTTCGTTATGAGTAGCGACACCTTTCATCAGCAAGAAAGAAACCACTGATCCCAGTATTTCTACCGTACTCCCGTACGCACAATAGCTATTCTCACACTGCACTGACGCACCCTCAATAGTTAGGGGTACTGCTCAGTGAGTTAGCACGAGCCATGATTATGCTGACAGGTGATGACAGCATTGGCGAAATCCTCGTTGCAATTTCTTGTAAGTCCTCAGAGAATTGTAAATCCTTTACAGACATTTCCTCCTATTAGCTGCAACCGTCTAACTATAAATTTGAAAAATATATTCACTTACTGACTTCAAATATGTGATAGGTAAAATTGATATTATTGAATTATGTAATTTGCAGATGACCGTGTCAATGGCGTAATTATGAGTAATGTTTTTAATACTCCGTCAGAATAATGAGAAGTTTGTTTCAAAAGAGATTAAGTATTTTTAAACTTCTTTAATAGATAAAGACGTGTATTGCAACCACCGCATTTTGGGCTAAAGCAATATAGCTTGTTGTCGGATTTCGGTCATTCGTCACTCTGATAGTGCTAATAAAACACCCTCCATTGCTTTAGTCAGCATTGACTACACTTTTATGTTGTTGAATCACGGAAATTAACATCGTTTTAACACGCTACCGTTGATAGTCGTTCTGGAACACATAAATATGTTGAATTAACAGAGCCATCTGTTTTACTGCAGTAGAGATAATTTTTTCTAGGAATTGAACTTTATAATCTTGTAATTTCAGCAGCTAATTCCTTGCTTCACTAAAATTTCAACTACACTAAGTTACGCCCATATATACTAAAACGTATGTATCTTTTAGATTTCGATAACTCATAATTCAGGTTAAAGTTGAAGTTTATTTTTGAAAGTAACTACAATCAGAAGATGAGGATGCTTTTTCTTGAAGTTTATTTAGGATATTAACATAATGTAAAGTAATATAGCTAAGACTATGTGCCGTCGTGCAATGACATCTTAACTATATATGAATTAGTAATTCTGAGAAGCAAGGTCAACCTTAGACAAGTGTCAAAATGTTATAAATAAATATATTTAGAACGAGTTACTTTTCCGTTATTGTAGCACAAATTCATCATAGTGACAGATAATCATAAATACAACGTATTGTGTTATTTTTTTCAAACAATACATGAATATTTGTTTTATACAAAATGAATCGTAATTTATTTGGTGTTTACTTTGAACAACTATGAACAACTGTTATTACAAGAAATTTTTTGAATACGTTAACGTTCTGAAGACATAGCTTATTTCAACATATTTTCTATTTTCTCATATACTGCCTCCACTGTCTATTCAACACAAATAAAATTCATATTCTAATTAAACACGAATTTATAATAGAGCAAACATTTTTCATTTTTTAATACTGCCTTAGAAAGTGACTGTTGTCCTTCCGTGTCTTTTCTATCGTTAGTCGTTATTGTTGTTTTTGCATGAACTCAAATTTTTAGCTTTGCTTTTTCTAGTTTTGCGTTCCTTTTATTATCCGCCTTGTAATTGATTTTCTGAGAAGACTTTTAACAACCAGCAGTTATTGTCACCTGTAGTGTCTTGTAAAATAACTCAAACGTTCACTTTCTGCTAACTTTAATCAATTTTTACCCCTCTAGGATCTTCTAAGGTAATGTTCCTCAAACTTTATTTATTTAAAAAATCAATAGTACTAATGAAAGATAGGTAGCACTTTCAAAGTGAGATTTAATAAGTTAATTTACTACTTATGGAGGTTCCTCCTCCATGTTCTTGATAGATATCACCAAACGCTGCAAAAGAACTACATTTGTAATACTAGTTAATTAATGAACTAAGTGACCCCAGTAGCGGAAAATTCGAATATATTTCCTTGACAAACGTAACTGGTATTATTATATCACTTTTGAATTTAAAAAATAATAATAAAAAAATATAAAATGAGTATTTAACTTAACATTCAGATTCAACTAGTGAATTACTAACAGTAATTCTAACCTGACTACACAAACGACACGGGGAGAACTAATGAAGTTCCCATGCTTCAATTTCATTTTGCCTTCAAGGAACATTACTTGTTAACTAATCCAAAGAGTTGTTGTTTGATAGTTCATTTCTAAAGTGAGTGTTACACTTTCTGGTACAAGTGACTGAAATTCTATTTCGAGAAAAAATCAAAGTCCAAAAAGGAAAAATTTTCCTAAGTCATAATGACCTGAACTGCTTTTAAGTCGAGGCGGAATCGACGTGCACCTTACAGACGTAGCGAGACAACAGACTCGAATCAGCTCATTCTCACAGTTTGTTCAGTGCAAAATGCCACTCACAATATGAGGAAGTTGCGTAACTCCTCTGGTGATTCCAACATTATGAGCCATTGCCAAACTACTAAAACTTTCCTTTTATGGTAATATTGGAAAGACCATGATCTGGAAATTTCAGTGATGAGACAGTGATGACATGACTGTTCTATTGTGTATTACAAACCACCGTTTACCCTTGACAAAAGGATACAACACTCCTGTTTTCATAAATTCAAGTTATTTATAAGGATAGATTTTGTCATAATCTGGTGTGTTGTTTTTTCCTTTCCTTATCGCGTTGTAAGGAAACCAGATTGATCCAGTATATAGGTTCCTAACGGCAACTTTATTTTCCTTATTCTGAAATAACATACATTCTGAACAGTCATATTGCAGAAACTAGAAAAATAAAAATTAATAACATTAAATTCGGAGGATAAATTCCAGTATTTTAATAGGTTTGTTACAGTCCAAATTACAAAAATCCCTTTCGGTAGGCCTACAGACTGAGGTAGATTTCGAAGTTTCGCTGGGAGCTGGGGCTCGCCCCCCAACTTCAGGCTTTTGAGAGGATGCGCCTCCTTTATCTTAACCAAAATCTCCCTGCAGCACTACACCACCACGGAGTACATCTTCACCCTCCCACAGTTGGCTGCGCCCCCAAAGGGAAGATTTGCCCCATTTATTGTAAACTACTCTTGGTCATACATGTTCATTGAAAATTTCGTTTCTCTACCTTCAATGATTTGGTAATTGGGTTTTTTGGGCGGCCATTTTGGATCCAAGTTGACGACTTTTTGAGAGTTTTCTTATTTTGTCGTGACTTACTTGTGATAGTACAACTTCCAGTAAAATTTCATGTATCCAGCTCAAACGGTGTGCAAAATGGGATTTTGGGCGGTCATTTTGGATCCAAGATGGCGACTTTTCCAAAATGTTGTGATATTTCCCTAAGCTACTCGTCATAATGCACCTTTATGCCAAATTTCGTATCTCTAGCTCAAACGGTGTGGAAAATGGATTTTTAGGTCCGCCATTTTGGATCCAAGATGGCGTATTTGAACTCATTAGGTAACATTTTCATAATCAAAAAGTGATGTTGCACCTTTATGCCAAATTT
>JAGDQP010053700.1:615-13503 GCA_022664845.1 Lepisma saccharinum
ATCATGTTGTTTCTGGTCGACAAGCATTCATAAATAGAAATAGTCCAATACTTCATGCATTCATATTAATGTCTTCCACGATCTGCACATATGACACAATGCGTGCGTGCGTGAATTGTTATGAACGTCCTAAACGAGCAAAAGAGCTTCTAAGGACGGGACCTACAGCTTTACGTGGGTTCCGACCCACATGTGTCCCCACCGGGAATCTAACCCGGGACCCCTTTGTTAGACGGAAGCGAGCGTTACCACTCACCCACAGGGGACACGTGCAACAATGAGTGGCATATCTCAAGCTTCGACATTCGTTTCAAAATTGTACAAAACCGCCTTCTGTCTTGGCCCTCTTCACTCGTTCTTTGAACTCGGGATTTAACAATTACGTTCGGTCATACCCTGGGCACACTCTCGGAACCAGAAACACACTTCGAAACTATATACTACTGTACTTGTTATTTATGGTCATTACGTATCTGAAACTCCGGTCGGGATAGTAAAGGGCCCACGATTTGGAAAGCAACGGCCCTGGCCTTACAGAAGGTATCTCAGCATTTGTCTGGTGAGAATGACCTACACCAGTGAAACTTTCCGTCACGATGTTCGGTCGCAGTAGGGTTCGGACACACATACCGCGTGGCAGGCAGACACACAAAGTGCTTCATTCATTTTGCATGTCACTCAATGACGTTCTCTGTTAATGCAGATAGCGTACATCGCAAACACAAATACCACAGGCCTGTCTTGAATGATATGTGTGACTCTTTTCCATAGTATGTACTTAGGACAGTGTAAATGTGTTTCAGGTACACCCAGTAGAGTTGCAGAAAGCCAAGAGTTTAGCTGCATCGTTTGAATGGATGTCAGTTGTTTTCCGAGCACCCCAGGGTGGTTTGGTAACAAACTTTGATTATTATGTAACATGAATAGAGTCCAGTCACATTTTGCACAATGATTCTCGGCTTAATACTACTAATATCATTTGTTACTCACATAGATCAATAATAAGACTACGTTTTGTACTGCTTTTGCGTATTTCACATGTACGTAGAACCCTCTGCAAACCAACTATGTTTCATGTGACATTTCAAAAACGTTATATACTTGCAACTTGTTTACTGGTAGTTATGCAACCACTCATAGCAACCTCACAATTCTCCATATCTTTGATTCTGTTTGCACTATCGAAGTGGCACAGACGAACTCTACTTTAATATTACATACTCTTTCCTTTCCAGCTCATTTTCACCGATCTTTATTTGCAAACATAAGCGGGAATCCCTCACTTCCTTTGGGGAATCCCTTGCGCAATTGTTCTGGAGTTTTGATTTTGATATTTTTGGATACAACGCATATGACTTCCTTTATGAAATTCCACGCCGCCTGTGTCACGGCCATTCGTATTGTGCTATAGAGTCTCAAAGTTCCGTGCTGCCAAATTTCCCACGCCCATAACTCGTAAAAGGACGATTTGTGTCCATATAGTTTTTTGTTTGTTTTGATGTCTACTTTCAACTCCCAAACGCTGTCATAGGAATTACGGAACACCCTGTATACACGCTCGCACACACACACGGACAGAGAGAGAGAGAGAGAGAGAGAGAGAGAGAGAGAGAGAGAGAGGGAAAGAGAAAGAGAAAGAGAGAAACTGCGAGCAAATGAAGAGAACTAGCGGACGATTTTCTCCATCCTGGGAGAAGGTCTTCTCGCTTGCTCGGCACAAATGCCACCTTGTGGAAGCAGTACAAAGCCAAGGAGGGGAGCCATGAGCAGTCAGACACATTCTGCTTGCTTTTACAGTGCAACTTCTGAACTCCTGTGCTAATTGGTATTACAAATGTGAGTCCAACATCTAGTGGAGGGGCATTGGCTATGTAGCGAGATAGGTGTTAAAAAGCTGGTGCGCTTGAATTACAACACCAAGATGAAACTCTGAACTTGTGAAGTATTTTTTTCTCTTCCTAAAAGGAAACTATGGCTTTTTTTTTTTTTGAACTCTGAGGGATAGAATGTTACATATGCGATATTTTAGAGTAATTGAGTTAAGAAAGTGTGTGTTGCGCAACGGAGCAAACAATAGCATACACCACCACTTTAAGCATCATTTATGCAGATCACGCCAGCTCATTGATATTCGATTGATATCTTCCATTCGAACCTCCACTTACTCTTTCTAGTATCATAGAGCTCCACTAGATGGTAGTAGATGCTTGACCGAGAAGTCGAGAACAGTGCAGTGCACCATAACGAAACACAGAAATATTGCGCAATACGTCGTCTTGGTCCCTTTTCGTCCGTGCACTCGGGAAAGTCCCGATGTTGTGCAAATTATAACGTTATACTTTGTTTAGGGATACTTACTCTAAAAAGACTGTTGTAATTGTAACTAAATATAACCATTGGGATAGGGGATAGACACTGCTTATACTTCAACCTGAGCACCGAAATCATAGGAAGAATAGCAGAATTGCTTATCTCCTGATCCTGTCATATGATGTCGTTGTCAGTAGTGCAAACTTCCAAAAGTAACCTCCATGTTTGGAAAATTACAGGATTTAACTTTGATGTGGGATATTAGCGGAAAACATGTACAGTCATTGACCAAGAATTAAACATGTATTTAAAATTGCCGAAAACTGTTTAACAATAGAGCCGTATCGAAAATAAAACCTGCTCTATTGCAGTGCCAACTGCCAAGTCGAAAACAGAGCATAATCCTGTAAATAAGACTAGAATATAATGTAAAAATTGAGGCAATTTGAAGAGAGCGTTTATGTCAGAGTAGCAAATTTTAAACATCTTCCTCAAAGCTGCTTCCCCGCCGAGGATCATGCGCAACTTTCTCCCTAGGAAAATCTCGCATAGCCATCGGTCATAATGCGTTTATTGTTGCTATTATTATTATTATTAAAATGACCTCGGAGCTTTATTTGAAGTTTCTTGAATAAATAAGTACTGAGAAAATCTTTGTACACTACGTCGTGGGCTACAAAAGCTCTCGTCTTACATCGGTCCTGGCTCTTTTTAAAGCTTGATCAATACTTACAAAATTCCTGATGGAGGCTCCAGTTTCTTTCTTTTTTATTTGAAAAGTCTTAATCCAATTTTCGACAACAATACAGTTCAATACGATGAGGGGAAGGGAGGCACGATTAAGAAGGGCCTAAAACGGAGGAAGACGAAGGTAAAAGGAAGGACACAGTGACAATATGTGAAAAGACTATTGCTTTCTTAGTTCTGAATAAATCGGTTATGACTTACGAGAATACAGAAATTCGAAACTGTCATATGAAACTGGTTGTTTCATTGCATTTCTATTGATCTCATATAGCACTACTGCTACTTTTCTCATTACGTAGTTTGCAACACTACGCTGTTGAAACGTGTGAGGTGTGACGTGTGAGACTGTGTGTGTAATGTATTGTGTTAAAAACAGAAAATGCAGTGCACTGGTGCAGTAATATCAGGAAGCAGTGAAGTAAGAAGAAGTTACTTTTTGATTATTGCTGATTAAGGTAATCTATATTTAGTTTTTTTTTTTGTTATATTTTACTGTGACTAGTTGTATAATAATGCTTACAGAGAAAAGAATAAGTTGAAAACATTAGAGATAAGAGATAGTGGTGCAATCAAAAATGCAACATGCGAAGGCGGGCAGAAGGGAGATCCAGGAATGCTTCGAAATTAAAAAGTGTTGACAGTTTTTTTTTTCTAGATACTTCTATTCTGTTGCGTTGAACGTACTTTCATTGTAGTGTTATGTGCATGCAAGGACAGCATACAATCTTCAACAATGTTTCCTTGCACTCATGCCTGCTCAATTTTGCATTACATTCTGCATTATACGCATCCAAAACAATACAGATAACAGCATTGCAAGTATTGTATACCATAAAACAGAAGTAGGCCTAGTTAATAGGAAACGTTCTAGAACGATGGCCCGGTTGAACTATTTTAATTAGTAGTAGATCGTTACCACAGATTGATGGTTTCCGCGGGTTCACTTTATTTTATGGCCCACAAAAAAATTAAAATTTACAGAAGAATATTTTAGTGGAAGTGTGTGCACTGTAATTTAAGGTACTAGTACTGGTATAGTTGGTAAGGTGTGGCCATGGGCGGCGATAGGCGATCAGAAGTGGGGGTGGGGTGGGTCAAGTTAGCCTTTGAATATTTGTAGTAGTGTGAAATATGTATGATCTAGTGAAGTATTCAAAAGTGAGATTGCATAAATAACAGGATATTCATGTACACCATTTATAGTAAATGAGGTCCGATAATTATTTAATTAAGATTCTTTTTAATTGTTGAAATGTATTACGCGGTGATTGTTATCAATTTTGGGCTGTTCTCACTTAAAAAAAAAACACCTTAACCTGACTTCCCTAACCTCCAAG
Source organism: Lepisma saccharinum (assembly GCA_022664845.1). NCBI lineage: Eukaryota > Metazoa > Arthropoda > Insecta > Zygentoma > Lepismatidae > Lepisma > Lepisma saccharinum. Next base: position 5,010 of record JAGDQP010053700.1, read on the forward strand.
TACCCTTGGTCAGTCGCTGAGCAAATAAAGGAAAAGACAGCGAATGTGGGGGGTAATTTTTGTGAGTTTGGTCTGGTCCGGCGATAGTAAACAAATGCCCTTTATACTTAAATAAACATTTAATGCATTTCCCCCCCCTACACACACACACATTTTACCAATTGTTTACCAATTTAATTTCGTATATAATGATTTTCAGTAAAGATATTAATTTTAAAGTAACACTGACTAAATTTAATATTTTTCTGTAATTTGTTGTATTTTCTACTTTTAAACTTCAGCATACATTTTTTTAAATTTCTTTGTAGTTTTAATATATACGAATAAATAAATCTCCGTTGCATTTTTAAAACTAACTGTTTGACGAAGTTCAAATTTGTAGTGATAACATCGTGTGATTCAGAAAGAAGTCTTTCCCTTTATAGAACTTTTTTTTACCTGACAATCGACATTCCTTTCTATTCGAAAATCATCAAATGCAAAGAGGTGCTGAGGTCAGGACGAGGTACTCGTATTATAAAATTGGAAGGACCCGGGTTAGATACCGGTGTAAAATGGCAGACATTGGGTTGTATCTGAAAATCTTTACTAAAAAAATAAATAAAACTATATGCTTGTAAGTAGCAGTAAACAGTTCTTTCTTGTTTCTGTATTTCGTGTAACGTATTTGCAATATATTCCAAAAGTACCGAATTTGACGTAGGCGCTACTTTCGGTTTTTCTCACGTAAGAGTATATGAATATAAACAGCACTGCCTTTCGTATAAGACTAATTGCAGTACGTAGTGTATTATTTTGTGTAATTAGTAGTTGTTGAATGTAGATTGTCGCTTTTTGTTCATTTTAAGCATAAATTTTCACATTTTTGAACACATAATTATAATAAAATTTAAGCACATGAGTATCCAGGCCCTAATTTAATAAACTTTATTTTTTCTTAACATGTGTTAGTGTCAAATAAACAACATTACTCTACTAGAGCACTTCATATACTGTCAGAAGAAATTAATATAGTTGTGCATGGACAACTGCTCTTAATTATACATTTAAACACACAAAAATAGTAAACATATTTATAAGAATTAAATTTATAAATAGACAGGATCATGTTAATTTACTGTAGAATCTCATTGGAGACAATAAAAAACAATTTATTTTCTTACACTATAGTATCATGTTGAAAATGCACCGATGCGCCACTTACTGCAGCGACCGAAAATCGAATCCGGGCCCCCAGTTGCATGCCAGGTGACCGATGTCCTATCATTGAATTATCGTCTCAATGACTCTGCATATTTGATATTCCTCTGACCTCAGCTGAAACATTCAGTCTTTGCCGATATACAATGCCAATTCACTCCCCTCTATGTGATTTTTTTTTTAATTGAAGAATACTTCTGAAATTTCAGGGCAAAAGAATATCCAATATAGAAGAGAATTTGATTGTTGTGGTGACAGTTCAATGGCAGATAACCGCTGGCATCCTACGTGCAACTGGGGGACCCGGCTTCCATTCCCGGTCGCTCCATTGACCTACTTTTTATTAACTGTTTGTTTTACAAAATCTGTATTGAAACAGAATGTGAAACCGTGAATTGTGCATGTTGGGAGGTGGAAGTAGCGCTCCACATATTTTCGGCCTGCGGTACGAAGTGAGGTCAGTCCCACCCTCGACCGCCTTTACCTTGCCAAAGTGTCCATTAATACCAAGGATACTCTGGTACGCAATATGATAGGAGACATGAGTGCACCTCAGAGCGCCAGGCAAAGGAACACTGTGAGAAAAGTGTCCTGGCCGGGAATTGAACCTGGGCCCGATTCGTAGTCAGACGCGCTACCGCCTGAGTCACAGTATGCTCAACACACCAGACACAACAATGATTTTTCCTCAGTTACACAGGCAAATGCTTGGAATGGTTCCTTTCAATTAGGTCCTGGCCAACTCCTCGTTACATCCTTTTCCCTACCCTATCCCGGACTAAGCCAAAGATGCCTAAAGGCCATAAATAACAATTCACATTCAACAAATGGGCAGTAGCAAAGGTCAACTTTCTCACTTACGAATTTTACTTTGTGATAGCTCTCAACTTGTAGAATTATGCAAGTACTGGAACTGAACAAGCGTGAAAAAATTAATTTTGTAACTTCTCATAATAACCAATCAAAAATGACGAACTCGTAATAAGCTTATTTTTTTTCGCTGTATGGTCAGTGGGTGACACAGTACTCGAGAATCTGGGAGCAATTTCCCCCATTTCCTTTTACGCTTTTCATTGCGCAATTTCTGTATCCTATTTTCACTAGTCGAATGATCGGATCCCTCGCCCTCCCTAGTTGCCGCCCATAGGTGTGGCAATAATGAGGTGGAACTACTTGGCCTCTTGGCTGACGTCATGTACACGGTTTTCATCACGTATAATGAAAAAAGAAAACAAGCTAACCTGACTTTTCTGACCTAATCCATGTTTCGAAATATATTAATAGTAAATATGAGCCGCCATGCCGCTCAGTAGGTGGCGGAAGATGAGTGACATAAAGTAAAGTTTATCCATTTCCTCTTCTTATATATGTATGATGGGCTTCTCTTTAGTATACGTCGGTCCGAAACCTAATTTTTGTTGATATCAATGTCAATTGAAATATTTTAGTTCACTTTTTTTTTGTTTTTAATCCTGGTGCCGTCGCTGCTTTCCAGTTTCGAAGGGACAATAAAGGATACCGTAACGAGAACCATAGATTAAAAATGCCATTGAATTATTAAACATACATACTAAGGGAGAGGAAAGAAATTTTAAATAGGCTGAGCATGTCTTAATATGCATAATATCGAAACGTAAGCATGCACAGAAAATAACTTTCCGATGAAAAACAATAGAATAATTAAACGGACTCAGCCAAAGTTATTTAAAGGCCGTAAATAAATTAAAAGTTATTCCAAAATTTTTGTCTTACTAATGTATTTTTGTGTAAATACTTACTTAAATATAAACGTGTATAGACACTTAGGTGTCCCGTGGCGGTACGCGGGAGAGTTTTCGTATAGAAGGTACAATCCCGACAAAAGCTGCACGGGTGATAACCGTACTCCCACTGTGCAGAACTGGAGAAAGTGAATGCAAATGGCGCTCTGCTTGGAGGTAAGTAGTGGCGTGGAATTCGGAGCCTTATCCATGGCAGACATGTAAGTGGCATGTAACCAGACGTCCAGTAACCCGCCTTCGATAACTTGGCATTACTTCGGGTGTGTGAGTGAATTTCTTGTGAGATTATTAGTATAGTAGCATAAAGTCGGTTGACCATATTTAAAGTTTATCCCCCAGAGGTCCGTAAATAATCTCAGAATGTCTACCACTCTGGATAACCTGGAATACTTAGGGAATTTTATAAATCTCCGAAATACTCAGCGCTCTAATTTATGAGGGAAACTCAGGGAATTTTATGAGAAGGACCTGTCCACAGTTGCTACGGGCATTCCCTGCCCCGGCAAGCCGGATGTCGTGAGTTCGATTCCCACTACTGACAGGATTTTTTTCAGTGTACTTTAGAAGTTATATTTTTTTGTCACTTGTGAAATACTAATAATATACAATGTGTTTGAACTTGGGTGGTGGTGGGATTAAAAAAAAAAATCATTGCGTATTATTTACATGTTCCACTATACTAAGAACTCCGGGAACTGGGGAAAATTTTTAATGGAAAACTTTAAATCACAAAATTAGTAGACACCATGAATCTTCCCTCCCCCCGGAAACACTGTTCTGAATGAATTTGCGGATTTTACTAGTGGTAATATATGTTGCTTCAAGCCACATGAAAAAAAAAAAAAAAGCACCTGACCGATCTGGGCAAGACAGTTACTGGATGAAGGTTGGGTCATTTCCGTAAAGATCTGGTCACCAACATTGACCCGATGTTCATAAAATTTGCTTGTAAAAACTAACAGTACAAAACCCCGTTTGGGGTAAAAGGAAGAGTGACGCAAGAATTTTACTCACAAAAGAAGTGATATCTATTTTGCGAGTGACTTTCTTTGTGTCACTATGGCGAAAGTATTGCCTTTGTAATAAAATTAAGATACAGTATCACTTATTTTGTAAGCCTCCCTATATAAAAAAAGGCTGTAACACGAGCCATCTATGCCGATGCTCCTCTCTCCTGCACACGCGCTATAACGTGTAGGAGACACGTGCACTGTAAATACAACGGAGAAACCACATCTGCGAGGTTGCTTCGCTGGCCTGGTGGTTAAGGCGTCGAGTTGGTAAACAAAAAAGCTCTGGTTCGAGTCTCGGCGAAGTTAACACTAGATTATCCTTTCAGAATATATTTTCATGTGTTTATGTATGTTTATATTCATTATTAATAATTGCTTTCCTGCATTGTACGTACATTATCTTAAGTTAGTGACCATGGCGAAGTGGAGGTTAGGTTCGGTCATGTAAATTTTCAAAATTTATTTTTATGATTAATATTTTTTTTCTTGCATTATTCGTACATTTTCTTAAATTACTGACCATGGGAACGTGGAAGTTAGATAAAATTAGGTACGGTCATGTATCTTTTTTTCTCCTTTACGTCATGCCCAGATGAGTGGAGCAGCGGCGGAGAATGTTCTCTATAAGGGCTCGTATTTAAAAAGTAGCACATGTCACTATGGCGGAAGGATACAAGATCGATTTTGCTCCATATCTCGAAAACCGTAACTCCTATAAAAAATCTGAGCTTGCCCGCAATGGACCCCTAAAACCCCCCGGTACCACCCATTTGGGGCTAAAACAAAAAGGCACACAGAATGACGGACATACCTTTCTATCATTTGTGAAAATTTTGTGATTCGGTTAAAAAAGTCATAACTTTTGAACCGCTCCACCGATTTTAACGTATGATACACCGTTTGAAACGTATTGAAGCGTAGAATAAGATCCAGTAAGTTTCGGCCGCCTATATGGTCTGGGGGTCAGTGCTATCCTAAAAAAATGTGAAATTTTGATATATTTTTTTTACAAAGCGCCCTAGGGGGTCCCATGGAGATCCTACCGACCCATTTTTTCCCCCCAGTGTCTTAGTATTGGAAAGAGCTTTCAAATGTAAGTTCAAGCATCAAAATCGGACTTATACTTCGGTAGATCCGAAACTAACTGTATACTATCTGAGTGCCGCTAACAGTGTCATTTGCCAGCGTCACTCGAAGAACTGCCGTTCTTCATGATATAAGGATTGAACATAGAATGCGTAGCTAAAGCGGGAGTCGTCACATTTGGGACTGCAGCGAACACTGTGATAAAGCATTTTGAGTTAGGTCGGGCATAGTATAATTTTAAGTGTAATTATTATTTTTTTCATTTCAAACCAATACACTTTGGACTCCTCATATGGAAGCGCATGGACCCCTTCCAAAACCAGCGTCTAGATATTCAACCTACAAGGATGGTATCTCCAAAGTAGACCATGGCCTATTCTTACTTTCCAAAATCTTTTCTCCTAACCTATTCCACTCTTAAGCCAGAGTTACTTAAAGGCCATCAGTAAAGTAAATTCAGTTTAACGTTCTTCTATTCCCTTTTGGTGTGTGTTGAAATACTAGTCTCAGCATGGCTGAAAAGACTGTTCAGATATCGAAATCCGATTGAAGAATATCATAATGAGAGCGGGTTCTGTTTCATGAAATATTGGAACTGATTTGGGATAAATTTTACTTTTGGTTCTCCAGCTTTTAACCACCTATTGAGCCGCATATGCGCTCTATACCTTGATTTCCTTACAAATAATTGATACAGGTACTTCTAGAAACACAGCGACAGCCAGAAATTAAAAAAAGAAAAAAGAAGGGCTTATGAAAAGTCATGTGTCACTGTTATTTCGTTATATAGGTACTCTAGTTGTTCACAATATGCAAACGTGGCGTCACTTCATGTTATGAATGACATGTATTTTACTACAAAAATCACGAACTGAGGTTAGTTATATGTTTCCGATTATACGCGATGCACATCACGTTTAACACCATGTGCTCTGCTTGAACGCCGACACTGCCAAATAGTCCCAGATACTTTTAGCTCTTTCCCTCTTATTTGACACTTCCATCACTCGAAACTTTGTTATATTTTGCGTTTAAGCACCCCCACACAGGTAGGAATGGTTAAATTTCTCCCGTAAATTTCACAATTCTGGGGAACCGATGTGGCTCAGTGGTAGAGATCTCAGTTCGTTCGCGTCTTGTGCTCTGTGAGCTTTGTGGTGAACAAACACCGTGTGCGTGGGTTTTCTCGGGGTGCTCCCACATTTTTCATTTCATCAATTTTCTCATCATCATCCATCCGACCTGAGCCAAAATTACCTTTGTCCTTAAATTCATATTACAGTTTTTTGGGGATCGTAATGTACAGTTTATCCGAAATTTATTTGGAGTAAAAGAGAAGATACGCCGTTGACATAGTAATGACGTATATTGTGTGTGTGTGTGTGTATTTTTAAAAATTAATTAATTTTATTAGGTATTTATTATTATTTGCTATTAGTGGTACGGACTTTATAAGCTTTTCTTTAGGAGCAAGTCTGGTTTGAGTCAAAGATGCCTAAATTCCTGAAATAAAGTCAGTTCAATTCTAAGAGCAAGTGAGGAGGGAATGGGAACTGGACTGGTGTAATGAAGATATTGCGTGGGAGGAGGAAACATTATTTCCTTCTTATGTTTATCTGGCACGCACAATTCTGTATGTCACCTTCACTCGATACAATACTGATATTCGTCTGCTGGTTGTGTAATCATGTTTGTTTTATCTTAAGACCTTTTTTTTAAATAACAAATTACAAGGAAATAAACAGTTAAACAACGGTCCACATATTCTCGAACTACGGTACGAAGTGAGGTAGGATGTTCAGTCCTACGCTTTACTGCCTTTACATCTCAAGGTGCCCAGGAGTACAAAGTACAATCTTATAAACAGTTTGATAGGAGGTTGGGTGCACTTCAAGAGTTCCAGACATGGTAGCACTGAAGAAAAGTCTCCAGCGTCCTGACCAGGATTTAAAACAAGGCCGCCTGATTCATAATCACAGGCGTAACTGCCTAAATCACGGTGATCCTTGTATAAGGTATATTTCACAACAATTTTTTTATCTTTTCTTGGCTGAAGTAGTTACTTTTGCCGTCAGGTGAGAGCAGGAATGGGGAATAAGAGCTAGGAGCTTATTTGAGGTACCATCCCGCCATTTGTCTGGTGACACCGAGGAAACTTGAAAATAACAGGCAATGAGAGTTGCCTTAATTCGTATTTTTCTCAAGCCAATAAATTTGCAATACTGCTAATGTCTCTTTAAGCAATAATTACTTTTATATTGATAATTAAGAAGAAATGCAACATAAAATTAAACCGTAGATTACAAATATTTTTTTTTGGTACATGCGAGATATTCCGGATTGTCCAGTTCTCAATGTTGCCATCCTTTTATAAAATCATTTAAAGAATTTTCTTTCCTACCGTATTTGCCTCAAACTTAGTTTTAAACATCATTCAGCACAATAGAAGAAAGTTTTGTTTTGGTGTACTCGACCTCTAGTACCCCAGTTGTCAGTGTTGCCAGCCAATTTTAAATATTAACTTATAGAAACTCCTTTATTAATACAACGGCCTGAGCCAAAGCTGTCTAAAGACCTTAAAAATTAAGTTAAAATTTATTAATACAAATTTACGCGTTTGCATTGATTTGCATTAAATTTGACAGACATGTTTATTAGGTACTTCGACAGGTCATACAAGCACTCCAGGCACCATAGTTTATCAGGGTTGCCAAACAATTAAAGAATTTTAGATTTCACATTTGTTACCGTTGGATGTATCCGCATTGATTTACACAACATTTAACATGTACGGTACATTAGGTACTGGGACAGTTCATGTTCCTAAGCCGCCGTTGTCAGTGTTACCAACCTATTTCAGAAAATATTTTTTTTAATTGCTTCCATATCGTTTAATGTATTAGGACTAAACTTTGTATTTACGTACTGGAACGCGTCATAGGAGTATTTCAGGTCCCACAGTTGACATGTTGTGAATCAATTTTAAAAATTAAATATTTACTACTTCCATTCAGTTCGACGTATCCGCACCAAGCGTTGATAAAATAAAATTAATTTTATGGGCGGTATCAGCACTGGCTGACGCGCGTCCCGACCAAGCATTGAGTATACATAATCGAAACATACTGTGGTTGTTCCCTGTACCAAATCACCCAGTTGTCAGCGTTACCACCCTGCTTTCATTTTTTTTTCAAATGGCCCCCATACTGTTACGTGCCGGTAGCTATCACTATACTTTCAAAAAAGCGTGGGGGAGCCGCGGAACGTGGATACGTTATGATATGCTTTGAAATAATACTTCTCAGAGCCCTATCGCAACACGAATGTGTCATTTCAGTATTGAAAGAAATTGTCATGACGTCATACTTAGCTAGTTGTAGGTACTTGTATATAATGACAAATAAGAGTGCCAAG
>JAGDQP010053701.1:0-13503 GCA_022664845.1 Lepisma saccharinum
TGAGCATAAATTAAAGGACTTCCCGTGCGAGTAAAGATGACATACGTCATCCCCCGCATCCAAGCAGACAAGCAGAAAGAAATAAAAAGTTCGACGAAAATATGCAATTCTTACTCCTGCTTGTTACACACTTTTATTTTTTTTTAAAAAAAAGGAAAAAAAAGAAAATCGTTTGGTATAAGGAATCTACTTGAGATATCGACTTGCATGCAAACGAATTATTGTTTCCTGGAGGAATGCCGTGCCATTGTTGCTCAACTTCGAACCATCTTTACTTCAGAGAATTTCCTACTTCCTTTGGGGAATCCCTTGCACGCCCATAGTGAAATTTTGAAATATGCATTTTTGGATAGTGCAAACAAAGTCTGACGGTACCATGCCGCATCACCTCTAATGTTCATCCTGTTCGAAAAAATTAAGCTCTACCGATGACTTCCCCACGCTTTCGGGAGTCTGTAGCTACGAAACTAAGCACATTTCGAAAATTTGTCAGAGGAAGTTCCGTCTTGTTTTGATGTGAGGAATTACTCCCCGAAGTTCTTTTGTGTAATTTTACAACACGCTGCATAAGGTAATCTCTATACCTCACCTAGTACAGTATCATTGTATTGACAAGACAGAAACATTATAAATTAATATACGTACGGCAGCTAAGCCCAAAGTGCCAAATAATAATCCGGCTAATAGAAGTTTGGTCCAGTCAGACTTCTTTTCAGGTGGAGGTCCACAGGGCGGCTTGGGTTTAAAGTCATCTTTACATATTTTAGCAGCAGGTCTGGCTTTACAGGGTTCGATTTTTCGCGGTTCTACACTCGGTGGCTTAGGACGAGACTCACATGAAAGAGAACGCCCTCCTAAAAAAGACAATAAAGATATTAGTAATAAAGACGAAAAAAATGAATCTACTGTTAAACAAGACATCACTTTTTTTTGTGAGTTTCTTTTTTGCTAGCATTGTGTTTGTAAATACTGGGATTTCACCAAAAACCCAACTACTATTTTTTTTTTTTTTTCAGGACGCTACAAGCTTCTAGATCTAGAAGTAAGCACATACATTAAGAAGTATGATTATTGTATTACAGAAAATCACAAACCTTTAGATTTGTATATTAAAAAGATGTTCTATTAATATAACTTGGTACACTGCTGATCGTAATGTTTCAGATGAATATTCAGGAGAAAAAAAATCCTTTTTGTACGAGGGTATTTCAAATATTTAAAAAAAAATGTCCTAAAATTATTTACACGAACGCAAGATGCTGTACATCAACGCTTTATTATTATTATTATTTGTATATTTATTCTTTGGCAAAAGATTAACTGTGATGTCATAAGTATAATTAAAAATGGCGGTTGCACTAGACAAAACTGATGTTTCTTATGAACACTGAGTATTCAAGGAGTGAAAATTATTGAAATCTATTTAAGAATGAAGAAACAATATGAATATCTATGTAGCAACAATCGCTTGAGTGTTGTGAATATTAAAATCTATAACAATGAAGTTCTTTCAACAATGAACAAACAAATAAATTAAAAATCGGCATTGATCGAACTCTTGAATTGTAATATGAACTTTCTTCCCTCAAAGTTTGAACTGTCTAGACTTAAATTTGTAGGAGCAGCATTGATATTTCGTGCAACGATAAAAATACATTAGACATATACGGAGGTAGGGCTGCCATCTTTTGTTGGAGATCGCTGCTTTACATTAACCTTAACCATCTACGTAATATGAGGCGTCGGGTTTAGAACAAGAAACATTGCCTTTTACCATGTATTTTACTGATTAGTGAATATCTTGCAAGAGTTTAGGATCATTTAGCAACAGGCTATGCAATTGTTTACAACTAAGATCCTGAAAATTAGACGATTGCTTGTCCCATTTCTTCTACAATACGATTCCTCTGACCAGTCCACACAGAACTGACAATTGAGAAGGTTCTTTCAACAGCAGTATTTGTAGCTGGCACAGCCAATGCACAGTTCACAACCACCTGAATGTTCGTACACTCAACGTCTACATTTTAAGCACAGTAAATCTTTGTTAATGCTTCTACCTGCTCCCTGGTGGTAACCAATACATAGTGAAAGATTAGCCTTCACATCTACCATCTACTGTACTTCGTTGTTCATATCTACTATGAGACTGAGAAAAAAAAACACTTGCAATATTAAGTAACGTGAACCAAATCGTCGATTTTTTTCTAGTGGGGGGAGAAACGGGACACTTGGCTCCCATTAGCAATTTGACAGGTCAACGGGACATGTAACGAGTAAAAAGGACAGTGCCATTAAAAAAACGCGACGTCTGGTCACCCTAAACAAGCATTATTTCTTAAAATGCAGGAAGCTAACCAAACAGAAAGGTCCTGCCCCCTTTCAGTAACCAGATCACTAATTTGGTCCGAGGCGCCAGCAGCCAAAGTAAAATTAAAGACGGACAAAAAAAAAAAAAAAAAAAAAAAAAGGATGGAGGTCCGCTCAAAACTACTCCAAATAACTTTTCCTATTACAAACAAAGAGGGTTATTCATGAAATTTAAGCGAATATTGCAGAAGTCCTACTAGAGATTCCAAAATACAGTACCGTACTGTAATTTCCTGAATCCGTGTTAGCTTAATCAAAATCCAGTCACAGTACCTTTCGCGACAAAACTGAATCTATGGAAGAAAAAAAAAATAAGTTATATACTCCATTACGCGAGATGTGAAAAATTGTACCAACACATAAGATGTTGACAGGGTTCAAAAAATAAATTTAGTTGAATGAAGACTTCCTTTATCTAACTTTTTCGAGTAGCACATCATATTTCTACAATGAGAAATTAGTTCTAGTTCGACAAAACGAAGTAACAGTATTCGAAAAATCTCGGGCGCCAGGTAGACTGAAATACGAGTCTTGTGTCTAGCTTTTCTTCACGTTAATATTTCCAATTTTACCTGGCAGGAAGTTTAAAGTCTCCCATTTACCTTGAACCTCAAATACATTTAATTTCGCTGAATTACAATTGTTGTTCGTTTATATCCCTTGTACACCCAGATGTCAACCAGCGAGTTACACAACAGTGCTGTGTTTTGTAAATCTTCACTATACTGCCTTCCATTGCTGTTATTTTCGAGGGATAGGTTGTATACTAATGCAAGCTTGTACGCGTATTTTTTTATACCAGTAACCATAATTTAAGGAAACATATAGGTCTATGCCAGGGATTCAATTCTAAGTCGATCGGTTTGAGAGCCCTCATCTAAATATAGTTTCTAACAAATGCATCCCATCCTAGTCACCAATTCGTAATTTACGAAATATTACCGCATAATTCTCGACAGACGTGCAATAAAAGTGGTGGGTAGGCCCAGCTCTCCCTAGAAAATCAGTGGTGGGCTCAGCACTCCCCAGCCCATCCTCAATTTAATCCGTGGCCTATGCATAAAATTTTATTTGTATTATTGTGGCGCCTGGTTTTCAAATCTGGCGCGCAGGCCATTTTTTTTCCCCCCAAGCCTGGTTTATGACAGAATATCGATGATTATGGCTTGAAAAATTGTTTTTTGACCTAGGCGTCAGTTCTGGAAACCAGGCATCACAATAATAGAAATAACATTTGATATATAAACCTACATGTTTTGGTGTTCAATAATAACTACTGGTATAAAAAGTACAAGCTTACATTAGTGTACAGGCTATTCCTCGAAGATTACACCAATTGGAGCCAATATAAGTGAAGTTTTACAAAGCAGCATTGTGTGTTTTACGTCCATGCACATGTCTTGTAGTTTGAGCACTGAATTACCAATTCTCGACTGTTCTGGATGGATCAAAATCCTCTGATGATGAGCCATTCATGTTAATCAACATTGAATGTAGCATCCATCTACTTTCATTTGGAATATGTTCCTCGTTATCTTTCTTGGAGGGAGGGATGGAGAAATTGATCTCATTTCGTTTAGCGCTAAGTGGAAAATTATATCTTAAAAGCTTTTCAAGAATTTGTTTAGGTTTTCTTCACTGTTTATATTTTCCAACACTCGCACCTACATGTATTATTTCTGCCTTAAACTAGAAATTATGAACGGTGCATTTTAGCCAGGCTGAAATTATGTTACAATTGATCAGGGTTTGAATAATATAAAAAAAAAAGGCACACCCGGGCCCTGGAAGTTTTTTTATTTAGGGTTTTAGAAATAACATGTGAATGTGTGTAAATGTAAAGCTGTGTACAGACCTCAGTAGGCAACGAAGTGTCACTACTGTGGAATCAGGAGCAGGCTTATTTTGTATGGGGGTGATCTCACTTCAAGGTACTTGCACTACTTCAAGCCATGGTATAGTTCGGGATCAAAGATATTTATAGGTTCTGGCATTCCGCCATTCACATTTGAGACTGATTCGAAATGATCTCACTGATTCGCCTGAGCAGGATCTGATTTTTAAAAATATATTTGATAAGACTTTATAAAGGCAACTTTGGCTCAAGCCGAGTGATGATGGGTGAACTAGTGGATGAGCAAAGTGGAAGGAAACGGGAGAACCCCCTAGAAAACCCATGCTAACGGTATTTGATCACCACAAAGTCCACATGGCACAAGCCGGGATCGAACCAAGGACCTAACGCCAGCGGAAAGGACTCTACCACTGAGCCACCGCGGCCCGAGCAGAGTCTGAATTGCTGCTTAATCTTCCCAGTGTCATTTGGCCGTCCGGAACACCAACCACTAGATCACAACACACGGAGTATCCAGTCCTTGTGATCCAGACGGTAATGTCGCGGGCTTCGGATCGGCAATGAGTAAGCACGTGGGTTCGAACCGCATGCTCGAATACTTCCTTGTACTTTAAAATAACAAAGTGTTGATTTTAGATAGCAATATTATTCTAGTTACAATGACAGTCTTAACTGGATCCTAACAATCTAAAATGCAATAGTTTTTATTATTATTTAAGTAATCATTTAGAAACAAAATTTAATGGATAAAACCCATCGGGTTTTAAAGTGGGCCCGGCCCACCTTGACAAACCTGCAATTGATATGGTTCAGTTATAGGCATTTAAACGCAAATTTGTAATGAAATTTGAATTTATTATTTATGGCAGCTCAGGCCCAGGCCGGGATAGGGTGGCAAAGGATCTTGGAAGCTAGTCGGCCAGGGTCTAATTAGTAGGTACCATCCCGCAATATCTTGTGTTCCCAGGATCTTCCGCATGCTACGTAAACGCTGTACCGACTAGGCTACGGCCGCACAGCAATGGAGATCATGTAACGACGGTCAATTCTAAATCCGTACAACTGAACGCATATCTGAACTTCCTTTGTGGACACCACGGTTAGTGAAACACTTACATTTTCCTTAGATAAGGGATTTGTCCCACTGAGAAACAAGACGATGAAAAATGGCTTCTTGCGAAGACCTAACTGCTACTACCGGTGCAAAGTGATAAACTCAAATTTATTTTAGGAGATGACAAAATGAGTCCCCATGTGGCAAGGCCAAGTAGAGATGTCTTTCGCAAGTTCCGCCGGGAAAACCTTGAATACATTTACAACTCAGACTTGAAACAATGTGACTTCCATATTTTCGTTCCCATAATAATAAAGTGGAGAGTCAAAACTGCTTCGGTTCCCAGACTAAGAGCTTCTCTACGGAAGCCATTCATCGCCTTCGTTCTCAGCTTATTGTAATCTGTAAGTAGTGGAACCTGTAAGTAGCGTATCTGACTATGAATCGGGCGGCCAGTGTTTAAATGCCGGCCGGGACACTGGAGACTTATGCCTAACGCTCTAGGATACATTCAGCCTCCTATCAAACTGAGTACCAGAGCATCCCTGGGCATCTTGGGAGGTAAATATGGCGAAGAATATGTGGAGCGCTACCTGCACATCCCCTATGCGCTTGTTCACGGCGCGTGCGCAGCACAAAGCTTTCTCTTTATGAGTTAGATTTCATTTTCTTTTATACAGCGTTAATACAAGACTTTTAACTACAAGCCCTTATTTGCTCAAGAATTTTTATTTCTTATATCTTTTGTACTGTACATATCATCAAAGTCGGAATTTTTCTTAAGTGGGCGGAAACTGGTGTAGTCACTCTAGAGCAACGGTTCTCAAAGTGTGCTCCGCGAAGGTTCCGCGATACTGCCCATGAAAAAATCCTGGTGTCAATACTCGATAGCAAATATTCTCAAATAATCGCTAAACTTTCCTTTCGCTATGCAGTGACTGTACTTTCTATATATATTACCTTCAAATCACGTATTAAATGATTCTCAGAGATATTTTCCATCCTCAAAAAAGTAAAATTTATATAAACTCAATTTTCAATGCATCCACTTAGTCTTTAAAAATAGCAAGTTGGTAAAAAATACCAGCACAAAGAGAAAGTGACGATGATAAGAGTAACGAATTTTTCCAAGTATCTACATTAAAATTGGTTGGAAATATACTCTCTCATATCAACTGTTTAAATTTTAACAGCAGAGAAAAGATGAAAGCGGTTTACTTCAATGTACAAAAGCAAACGAGGGCAAGAAGTTTGTTCACTCGGCAAGTACTCTCGGAACAACAAACGATATACAACTTTTTAGAAAGCGTATGCGATCTGCAGGACGTTGCAAATAGCTCTGACAAAATACACCTCACTAGATTCCTGACATGAAAATAAGAAACAAAGAATAGCCAATCGAGGGTGCAGAAATTTTTCGTTTTAGCACTATACGAAAATGAACGTTGGATATTCAGAGATTTTCTTCAGTGAAGTTGGGTCGAAATAAGCATGAATTAGAACGCTTTGCGCCAAGTCTATATCTCACATAAATTTTCTTTGCGGAACGGTTTTATCAAAAGATTCGAGATTGAATAGAAAACAGGAGTAGGAATTCCACACATTATAACGAACTTTTGGTGTACTTAGCAGTAAAAGAGGCTGCCATTGTCCGGTTGGATGGCCGTGATTACGTCTATCATCTTCACTCATACCTTACTCTTCCTTATTTCGACCCACCATTAACTCCACAATGTCTGGAAACCCCTACTTCCTTTGAAGAAACCCTTCAGGGTTCCCACTCATTAGCCAAGATCAAATTTCCTGACTTTTCCAGGTCACTACTCACAAACTTCCAAGTACCCCATTGTATGTATATATATATATATATTTCATGGGAAAATAAAGAATATAGTTGCATGAAAATAAAGATAAATCAAAACATTTCACTGTATTCTTTTCTTAAATTGCTTCATGGTTGTCACATTAGCCTCAAAGTAATTTCAAAAACGATCTAACATTAAATGCCTGCTGTAGCTAAATGAACTTCAAACAATAAGCTATCAAATTCCCCGACTTTTCCAGGTTTTCAGACATTTTAGTGAAATTCCCTGACTTTTCAGTACTAAGCTGGATTCCGTGACTATTCCAGGTGAGCGGGAACCCTGCCCTTGCGCATCCATTTCACAATTTTGAAATAAGCATTCTTCGATGAAGCATATATTCTTTGAGGGTACGTGTAGCCTCAGTTCTACTTTTAATAGTATTGGAAATATCAAGCTCTACAGTTTATTTTTGCACACTTTCAGAAGCCTATAGAACCGAAACGAAGCATTTGTCCACACTCGACTCTATAATTTTTGCTTCCATGTCCGGAATCTCTTGAGGTGGTTTTGTAGGTGTTATTTTGTAACACCCTTTAGCATAGTTGCAAAGATATTTGGGTAAAGGACCTCTCCCATTATTTTAAAGCAAGGACATGGATCGCGAAAGTGACCAACACTGATCTACGGTTTACAGGAGGAAGACATCTTAAACTAGTATGCATTTATTCCTTCACCAACAGTCCGTGTACGTTTGTCACTTTTTTGGTGACAATTTCTTAACCTTTAAACAGACAGCCTTCTTTCTTGAGGTTTGTCAATCGTCCTAAAATTAGTAATACCACCAGAACGCACATTTAGCACAAAAGGCTATTAGAAATCTACAAGGTACCTATATTTGCGATACTGGTTTTTTTAACTTATGTGTTCACAAAAACTAAGTGCCGCAACAGACTGGATGCTTAACCTGACATCCAACTGTAATTTTCTTCCATAAAACCAGACGTGAAAGAACATTACATAGGTAGGAAACAACTGCATTCTCGCATTGAGATGACTAAATCAATATTTATATTTTACGAAAATTTGTTGGGCATTGGTATGTTTTGTTTGCTTTAAAAAAAAAACTATCTGATATGGGCTAGTCTAGTAAATTTCTGCATGTTTTCTTTCTTTGTTCACAAGTACTAGAATATTAGAAAAACTGGAAGTGTTACTTTTACTGTTGTCTGTTTTAATTTTCTTTTCTGGGCTGAATTTGCAATTTTGGCCTAAGTCCGTCACATCTGAGGAATGTTGTCCTTCCGTGACCACTTTTCCGAGGTTAAAGATTGGGAAGCAGTGGTCAAGGCCTTAATTCTGATGATATCCCAGCATTCGATTGACCAACTGAGAAAAACCCTGGTAAACTTTAGTCAGGATAGATGACTGTAGGGTTGAACTCGCGCTCCTCTGCATTACTGCTCCGAAGTCCGCAACGTTACCAATTGGACGATGAGGTCTGGGCTATTGATTCTTACGGGAACATAATCGCTTACACTGTACATAAATTATTTTGCGGCTCCGCAGCCTTGTATTTCGGTTAGAAAGGCTGCGGACACAAAAGTTTGAGAACTACTGCTCTAGAGTAACATTTAACAGAGGAAGTTAATGTTACCCTTGGCAGAATACTACGTTTTTCAGTTGATATTGAACTTTCTGCTATTCATCGGTGGCTGTCGTTTGCGGTGAAAGTTCCTTTCTCTTTTTGAGTTCCATTTTGGCACACGTTCCGAACATTGAATTTCTCCCGTAAATTTTGGCTGATCTCAAATAGACATTACCCCTAGCTTATATGAAGTACATCAAATGAATGTTCTTGACTTCGATGGATGGTACACTGCATCTACTTGCCTAAAGAGTTGAGAGAAACATGCATTTGTTAAGTATCGGTCGGGCATCAGTAAATATCTGCATCCTAATAATACAAATCGAGGTATCGTTTCGTTAAGCCGTGAGTAACTGTTTCGATAATTACTCCCGACGCAAACTTAAATTAATACCACGATGGCTTTATACAAACTACAGTGGAGCTGAAATGGTAATTGACCATACGGGAATCATACCCACGTTCTCAGAACTCACAAAAAGCCTCATAGCCGGTGAATGACTCGAGGTCTTTCAAGTACGATATATTTGCCAACGCTCTACATGTGATGCAACATGAAATTTACGTTATCTACATTTCAAATACATACCTTGTGCAGTTGTGATCCTAGTTTGCTGGTAAACTGGTTTAAAAATCTGACTTCCAGTTCGTCCTAAACGCAAGCTTAAGATCATTTCTGAAGGTACCTGTGATATGTATCAAAGAAAATCCTGTGTTTGCCTACGTTATGTAAACGAAAGGCAAAATGATAGTTACAATGTTACTTCCATATAAACATGTTTCTTCTGATGAAATTACGAAATCATTGCAGATTTTGAAAGTCTACATTTGTGATCGAACTGGTAAGCACAACGGGTATAAAGAAAAACTTCTTCTTGTAGACAACAAGTACACAGTGTAGCCAGAAGCATACTAGTTTGCAATAATGATCTCATCCTAGGAATCTCTGACCCTATGGTGTTAACTTACTATCTCATGCATGTTTTCATTACTTATACTTGTTTACCCTATGGCTTACGGAACTCTCAAGTTCATCGGCGCAGTAACAAACGTTCGCCATATGACTCTATCCTGGGCAACATCAAGCCAGTTTTCATCACGAACACCTACTTTTCCAACACCCCCTTCTTCCTCCCAACGTCGTCTCGGTCTTTCCAACGGTCTCTTAACATCAGGCTCTCCAACCAAGATAGAATATTATAGTCTTCGTTTTTCTCCCATCCGAGCTATATGGCCTTGCCAACCGTAGTCGTCGCGATTTCATTATTCTTACAACATCGGGCGAGTCGTACAGTCCGTGCAGTTTTTCCTTATGCAGCTTCCTCCATTCTCCAGTAATCTTGTCCCGTATCGGCCCGTATATCTTTCTCAACACCTTACTTTCAAATATTCGAAATTTATGTTCATTTGCTATGGTCTTACTCCAACTTTCGCAACCGTAAAGTATTACTAGCAGAATGACCGTTCTATAAATTTTTAATTTCAACTTTCTTGGTATTAATCGCGTACATGTTTAAATTACATACATAAAAATACGTCCAACCTGACTTCAATTAAACTATTTCAAATGTGGAAACGGAAACAAAAACAGGATTTTAGGGCCGAAAAAAATTGAAATGGTTAAAAATCGAAATGGGAACTTCTCGCACACCCATCCGATGCTCTCGTCACTAGGGGCTGTTCGCTCGATGTCGGTTTATGTTATGGCTTAACAAAGTAGAACTTCCCAGATACAACAAGTTTGGCTTGCAAGTCTGACATTGTAAAACTGCAAACTTGCTACAATCCTGTAGCAAAAAAGTTGATCAATGCCAAATTTGCTACAAACTTTGCAACGGCCTGCCTTGCATGACTATTGCCATCAGTGTTAATTGTGTAGATCAAGAGATAGCGCATGATGTTCCAAGTGATAGTAACTAGTTTTCGTGATGATTATTATATTTTTAAAGAATGTTTTGAGTGGAACTTTATACATATTAAGAAGGAAGAAATATTGAATTATCTCTTTTATAAATAATATTTGATTTATATGTTATTTCAAGTGAAAAGCGAACACTTATAGAAAGTTAATTTATATGCCTGAATATACCGACCGTCGTGTAATTCAGTTGGTCGCTCAAGCACTGAATAAATCGTACTCCAGTAATTGTATTGCTGATCTTTTTGGATGGATGATCTCCTTCCTTCAGAGAGGTTCCCCCAGCTATTCAGTCCCTTAATCTAAGAGGCGACTAATTGGGTGTTGTAGTCTGCAACGGAGAGATCGCTTTACTTAGGGACTGGACTCTCAAACAGAGTTCTCCTTGAAAACAAGTGGGTCTCTTATAAAAGAGGAAGAAGCAACTATCCTCTCTGATTAAGAGGATACACTACTGTGTTTTAATCTCTCATTCGAAAGGCCTTAGAGAGTATTGGTTTCCTAACGGGGAAGTTAGTTCCCTTAACGATTGTTCCCTTCGACGCCGTCTAGCGGCAGTGTAGAACGACCATTGGAAATCCCAACGGACTGCTACGTGCCCGGTTGGTGTGGTTCCAGCAGCACGTATTCTTCGGCCAAATGATGTTCCACTTAGAGATCTCGTCTTACCGCCACGAATCGTAGTAGTTTCGGGTCAGACCTTCACGCAACTAGCGCTTGAGCAGAGGATAATGAACGTGTTATATATGACTCCTGAGGAAGCAACCTCCTCCCCACCAGGGAGCAACAGCATGCGTCTTCCTTGGTAAAGGGGAAGAAGACAAGGTGAATAAGGAGGCCATGTTCAAGGTTGGAGAAGAAAGAATGGAACCTGACTCAACGGGAAATGTATACACGATGCAAGCAGAAAATAGGATGTACCAAGGTTTTAGGAGGAACCAAATGGGACACATGGGGAAGCATCACGCCAGACGTTTGGGAGGACATACATGGTACCAGCCGATGTAAATAAGGATTCAACAAACCAGTGGTAGTGCAGCGAGTGTACCGAGGCCGCAAGCAAGAAGTTAGTTGACGTAAAAATAGAGCCTGAAGAAGTGATGCCGTCAGCGGAGCAACCGTTGCAAACTCAGTTGCTAAGGATGATGCAGCAAGTAGTTGGCAAAGTGGATGAGAATACTTGTAGAATGGAAGAAATGCGACTGAATTCCTACAAAATGGAGGGGGAAATGAAAGAAAAACTACAGTTAAATGCTTGCAAAATGAAAGAAGAAATGCAGTTAAATTTTTGCAAAATGACAGAAGATATGTAGGTAAATAGCGGTAAGATGAAAGAAGAAATGAAGGTAAATACTATAAGGATGGAAGAGAAGATGAAAGCTGAAGTACAGTTGAATGTGAGAAGAGTGGAAGAAGAAATGAAAGCTAAATACAGTTTAATGCCTCTAGGATGAAAGAAATAACGAAGAAAGAGATTAGATTGAACGCTTGTAAGGATAAAAAACACTTGAGCGAATTAATTTACAACTAACTCAGGTAAGGACAGACGTGCAATAGGTTATTCTTCTATTGAAACACGATGTTGAGACAATCATACAACGACAGGAGGTAGTTGAACACAACCTTGGAGAAGAAACAAGATCAGATGAAAGAAGTGGAAAGACAGGTTCACGTGGAGATGGAACAGAGAATCGATGAGGAAATTGAGGCAAAATGCTTAGTGGTGCAACAAAAAGAACAGAAAATTAAAAAGATTAGTTCCAGGATAGAGTGGATTCTAGGAGAAATTGAGCAGAAGATAGCTTCTCAAAATTATGTCCCATCGGAAAGCAACAATGAATTAGAACGATTAGCTGTTTTAGAGGATAAAATAACTACAATGCCAATACCTGGTAGAAGTATTGTAGAGGAAGTGATAGCACTGGGAAAAGATATAGTGGTAGGTGTAGCCAGGAAAAAAGCAATCAGAGTTACGGGAGACAATAAAGTAGCTGACGGGGAAGGGAGTTAGAAACCAGTATATCTCAAGAGGATGCACTTGTGCCCATGCTACCAAGAAACGAGGTCGGCACAAGTGCGAAGGAAAGATCGGTTGCAAGAAAATTGAGAAGTGTAGTCAGAGTGAGAGTGATTACTCGCGATATTGTAGTACTGGCGAGGATGATAAAGAGGAGTGCGAAACCAAGAACGGGCCAAGGATTCGGAGCCCATCCGGACGCCATATGCAACGGTCTGCCTTGCATGACTATTGCCGTCACTGTTAATTGTGTAGTTTAAGAGATGGAGCATGACGTTGTAATTGATAGTAATTAGTTTTCATGTTAATCATCATATTTTTAAAGAATGTTTTAAGTGAAACTTTATACATATTAAGAAGGAAGAAGAACTGAATTATCTCCTCGAAATTAATATTCGTTTTATGTTATTTCAAGTGAAAAGCGAACACTTATAGTAAGTTAATGCACATGCCTGAATATACCGACTGAGGTGGTCGTGTAATTTAGTTGGTAATTCAAGTACTGAATAAATCGTGCTCCAGCAATTATATTGTTGGTCATTTTGAATGGATAATGCCCCCTCCTTCTGAGAAATCCCTCCAGTTATTCAGTCTCTCAATCTAAGAGGCGACTAATTAGGTGTTGTAGTCTCTGCAACTGAGAGATCGCTTTGCTTAGGGACTGGACTCTCAAACAGAGTTCTCCTTGAAAACAAGCGGGTCTCTTATAAAGATCTTGTATGTCTTTGACCGTTGTATGACCGTTGTATGTCTTGTATGTATGTAATGAAGGTCCTGCTACGTAAAATGAAAATGTACGTACGTACGCATTCTACATGCATCGTGTAACCTGTTATACT